>JADLIF010001167.1:0-111182 GCA_016648015.1 Steinernema khuongi
CAGCAGCTTCTAGAGATCACAGCTAAACGTTTCTGTTCGAACCACTGCAATGTTGATGTAGTCATTCGATCGCCGAGCAGCAAATTGTTACACATTAAGCAAATGCCACCATAATATATTAGTGAAGGGACTGCTTGTTGTCGTCGTTCAGCACATATTACTCGCCTCGATGCGATATGTCATCTTCTCCCCACTGTTTCAGTCATATTGTTTACCAACTCGTTTTCCAGGATCTATAAAGACACTACATATAAAACTATGTCTAAGGTCATATCCAATTGTGAAGAACAAGAACTTTAACAGTCTTGGCGAACATTGTAATTCCGCCTTATATCAGAAAAGCCTGCTTCCTCTTGATTCAACTAGTGGAAAGAAACAATGAGATTGAACATTTGAAAAGTTATAATCCCCAAACATTTATTGTAGAAGCGATGCCGCACGACCGCAGCAGCTTTCGAATGTTGGACATCTCACACCTCGGTATCATAAAAACAAATTTGCTCACATCCCTGACCAGTCACTTCTTCCACCGATGGACACGCTTTCCGTTGAACTAATCCTTCAGATTGTTCGCCTAGTCGATCGCAAATCAAAGAAACATCTATGTTCTTCTATCTTCTCCTGGAAGCCGATCGCCAAGGAATGCTTTTACGGTGAATTCGACCTGTTTATCGAGCTGCATGTGAACTCCGCGATCGCCAGTGTGGACCACGCCGTCACTACAAAGTCCTTGTCTTCAAAACAAACGCTTCCTTGGAGGGATGAGTTCGCCCAAAATGTCCATCTCGTCGGCGACGTGCACCTATCGATCAAGAATGACTTCATGCCGCAGAACAAAGCCGAAGAACACATCCTGGAACAAGACTTCAGCTTCATCCAGAAGGTCTTCGCCTTGGCCCGTCATGGCAGAAGAATGCACCTGACTCTGGACATCCAGTCGAACGGAGAGAATCCCCCAAAGCAGTGTGAGCTTCTAAGGCGCCTGCTTGACCTTATTCCGTGCCTCCCGGTGGCCACCGTCGACCACCACAATTGTTTCCCGAGAGGAAGAATCCAGCAAGAAAAACGGTTCACGGTTCACGATTTGCTCCAGGAACCATTTCAGCGGCTTGGCATTCTTCATGTTCGCGAAAACTCAACAGGGTTCTTTGTAAATACCACCGAAGCCGGTCCTCATCTGGAGAAGTACTACTTTCGAGCCTATCCTAAGCATCCTGCCCGATTTTTTAAACCTGCGAACGCTGGAATTCCTTTCATTAAGCACCCTGACTTCAACACGCTTGTCATCGACTTCACCAAATACCGGAGATATCGGGAAACAAGAGACGACAATGATAAGGATGGAATGTTAGAAGGGAAACGTTGGATAGCGCTCCTTGTGGTTTGTTGCTTGTTGATTATTTTAGATGTTATGTATATTCTTTATCCTTTGTTCTGGTAACAATTCTTTCAAATTGTAAACGATTGTTATTTTGTTACAATGGTTACACACCGATCCACACATTTTCAGAAAACATGGAAAACCTACAGCACGGGGCACATATGGCCTATATGCGCCCAACTTCTGGACAAACAGTCGAACGTAAGGATCGTCCAAAGCAGTTCGACTTCGTCTGAATCTCATCTGATCCCTGTGAAAATTTCCAAGGGTTTATCGCGGAGAGGGAAAGGATCTTTTGGACTGCTCGACTACACATCTTAAAGCGCTATGAAGCGCTAGCAATGTCCACTTGGCCGAACATCCCTGGTCGATGACTGAAGTATTCGACGGATTCTCCTACGACACGCTATTCGCACAACGTATTATAGTCGAAAGCATTGCTTTTCTCTGGTCCCGGCACGAAGATTCGGAGGAACCTCATGGCACCGGAAAAAAAACTTTAGAATTCTGGGTGGCTTTGTGTCGATTCTGAACGGGCTTGAAACCAAATCGTTCAGCAAATTCGTCTGCATCGATTGCGCCCAAGACCGGTAGAAATGTCGCTCGTTCGGCCGAATTCTGTACTCCTAACAATCTATAAACCAGAATCTTGCCTATTTTTCACTATTTCTGAAAATCTCGGGCGCATTCGGCGCAGAAATGAACAACTTGTTATCAAGCGCCCTCAGAAATGAGAAAAATCCCACGAGGATTATGCAGTTTTCTTATCGGCTCAAGGCTCCACCAAATTTTAGCGTCGGAATAAGAGAAAAGCAATGCTGAATTGGCGGTTATTGGCATCAATGGGATCCGACTATAGATCCACGACGCACACACGGAGATTCCGTCGCGCGCAGGATGCGTCGGAATATCAAACTGAAAGGTCACAACTGTGAGCGCGCCCACATTCAGTCGCTCCTCTCATCAATGGATGAGCTTCCCGTTGAGCTCGTCGCTGCGATCGTTCGCCTGATAGATCGCAAGTCTAAGGAGCGTCTGTGCTTTACTATCTCGTCCTGGAAGCCGATCGCCGAGGAACACTTTCATGAGGAGTTCGACCTGTTGATCGAGCTGCACGTGAACTCCTCCATCCCCAGTGTTGACCATGACATCTCTATCAAGCCACTCCTTTCGGAATACACGCATCCTTGGAATGATCAGTTCGCGAAAGGTGTCCATCTCGTCCGCGACGTGCATCTCTCCATCCAGAACAACTTCAAGTGGCAAAGCCAATCTAAAGAACACAATGCTGAAGACGACTTGAGATTTATCCAGAAAGTCTTCGCCGTGGCCCGTCATGGTAGGAGGATGCACTTGACTCTGGACATCCAGTCCAACGGAGAGAATCCCCCACAACAGTGCGAAGTTCTCAGGCGCCTGCTCGACCTTATCCCGTGCCTTCCGGTAGCCACCATGGACCACCATAACTGCGTCAAAAGAAAAGACGCTGCTGAAGACCGATTCCTCGTTGACGATGTGCTTAGGAATCTCTTTGAGCGGCTTAGCATCCTTGATGTACCTAGAATAATTCCACAGAATGTGAAGGATCTTCTTGAGGATAGGTATATTAAAAAGCTCAATAAGGCCGATCCTACCCTGCAAAAGTACTACGTACGTTCCTATCCCAAATATGCCGAGCGATATTTTAACCCTACGGTCACTGGAGTTCCCTTCGTTAGCTATACTGACTTCAACACGCTTCTTATCGACTTTGCCCAACTCCGGAGATACATTGACGGAGTTGGAAGGCTGCACTGTGCTGAAGAAAGACCCGAACACAAGGGAATCCTAAAGTGTGTTGTTCTGGTCAGCTGTTTAATCTTTGTGGGCTTTCCCTCTGTGCTTATGTTAGGTTTCTGGACGGGGATTCTTCATTAATAAACATTTGTGACGTCCCACTATGAGGCACGCCCAAAAAGGCCCCAGAGCAGAAGAGCCGAGTCTGGACACCTCCCAAGGCGGTCGGCACCGTCCACCGGCTGTCGCCGTGGCCTTGTCCCCCCCCCCCCTTGTTGTGTATGTTTCATTTAACCCTTTCCTGGTCCCGTGGTCCCTTGTGATGCCCTTCACCACCTGTTTTTATATCCCTACTTTAATAAACCTTGCCATCACACCTTCAATACATATCCAGCATAGAAAGAATAAGCCACATGATTAGTTCTTAAAAAATAGAGGATCGTTGGGCACCGTTACACATTCAAGGTCTCACACCTCGAACACACACGTACGCACGCCCACGCTCACTCTTCTTATCGATGGATGCGCTTCCCGTTGATCTCGTCGCCGCGATCGTCCGCCTCATCGCTCGCGACTCCAAGGAGCATCTATGCCTTACTAATTCCTCTTGGACACCTATCGCCGAAGCATTCTTTCAATATGAATTCGACTTGTCCATCGCGGTGAATCTGAACTCGTCGATCCCCAGTGTGCAGCATGACGTTTCTATCAGGCATGTGCTTTCACAAGCAACGACTCGCTGGAACGATCAGTACGCCTATTATGTCCACTTCATTCGCGATGTGCACCTCTCGATCCAAAACAACTTTAAGTGGAGCCACCAACCCGAAAGACTGACCACGGAAGAGGACTTCAGCTTCATCCAGAAGGTCTTCGCCCTGGCCCGTCATGGCAGGAGGATGCACCTGACTCTGGACATCCAGTCAAACGGAGAGAATCCCCCAAAGCAGTGTGAGCTTCTGAGGCGCTTGTTGGACCTTATTCCGGTCATTCCTGTGACAACGGTGGACCACCACAACTGCGTCAAAAAAAAGAACGCTGCCAAAGACCGACGATTCCTCGTTGAGGATCTGCTCAGGAATCTTTTTGAGCGGCTTGACGTTCTCTATGTACCTGGAATTATTCCAGCAGATACGAATGTTCTCCTAAAGGATAAGTACACTAAGAAGCTCCGCCAAGATTGTCCCTACCTGGAGAAGTACTACGTACGATCCTATCCAGCACATGTCGTCGGTCACCCGGGAAACAATGAAGTTCTCTTCGCTAGGCACATTGACTCCAATACGCTGTTGATCGACTTTGTCGAACTCCGGAGATACTATTGTCCCCAGAGTGTTAAGACGAGAGCCAGAACAAGGAACGAGAATATACTTATGAAAGTGTTTATGTGCTTTTGTGTGTGCCCGTGTATTACCGTTTGTATTATTGCCCTGTTTGTCTTTATTCTCCTTCTCAAATACTCATGAAGTCTTGAAATTCCACTCTAGTCAACTACCGTAACACTCATTGAAATATACATGTTGAAGTGAACACTTTTCGATCTATATTCTGTAGAGTACGGTAGCTGTAATAGAGCCTTTTTGCCTTTATATTCCTGGAGCATTAAGGGGACTGCTAGGTTTGCTATCTTTGGTCATTGATTACTTTGTTCTGATTTCAAGAAGCAACGAGAGTTAGGCGCTGGAAAACGAGAAGACTATTGCTCAGGATCGACAGGGGGCCATTTCAAGGAATGGCCTGCAGCTGGATAAGAGAGTTCTTGTGACCATTTGTTGCACAGTTCAGGTCAAGATCACCATATCGATTACACGAACGGCGCATCGCGTCCATAGCGATCTTAACCCGTTCGATATCTCACACCTCGAACACATGGTCACAACTGTGGACGCGCCCACATTCAGTCGCTCCTCTCACCGCCAATGGATGAGCTTCCCGCCAAACTCATCGCTGAGATCGTTCGCTTAGTCGCTCGGAGCTCGAAGAAGCATCTCTGCATCGTTGATTCTACCTGGAAGCCGGTCGCCGACGAATACTACTATGGCGAATTCGACTTGTCCATCGAGCTGCGTGTGAACTCGGCGATCCGCAGTGTGGAGCGTACCATCTCTATCAAGTACTTGTTTTCGCGCCATTCTCATCCTTGGAAGGATGAGTTCGCCAATAGTACTCACCTGGTCCGCGACGTGCGCCTATCGATCAGGAACAGATTCACGTTGAAGGACACCGCCACAGAATCCGTCACCGAAGAGCAGCTCCTCTTCATCCAGAAGATCTTCGCCCTGGCCGGTCATGGCAAGAGGTTGCATCTTGCTTTGAACATCCAGTCGAACGGAGGAGATCCTCCCAAGCAGTGCGAGCTTGTGAGGCACCTCTTTGACCTCATTCCTTTCCTCCCTGTGGCCACCGTCGACCACCACAACTGCGCCGTAAGGAAGGGCTTCTTCCCAGAGAAGCGGTTCGCCGTCATCGATGTGCTCAGGGATCTGTTCCTACGGCTCGGCATTCTCTATGTGCCCGGAGTCGTTCCTCGCCCAGTGAAACGTCTTCTTGAGGACGACTTCATTTCAATGCTCAGCGAAGCCGACCCTCACCTGGAGAAGTACTACGTACGATCCTATCCTAAACATTCAGATCAATATTTCTGTCCTATCGACACTGGAGTCCCTTTCGCCATGTACACCAACTTCAACACGCTTCTGATTGACTTCGTCAAATTCCGGAAATTCTTGGCCAAGAAGGAAAACCCTGTCCCACGTATTGAACCGGGGCAGAGTCGCTTCTCACGAGATCGTTTGCGGATAGCTCTGCACGACTTCTCAGCATGGGACCTAATAATGTTGATCTGCAATATCCTTCTAGCTGGTCAGCTCATCTTCTATGGTTTGATCATCATTGCGTTGTGCCTTTTCAGCGTAGCGATTGTGCTTCTTGTTGTATTGTATCCTATTGGTCTTCTTTTTCCTACTATAGCGGAAGGGTGTATGAATTTGTATAATTCTCTCGGATAGTTATTTCTATAGGATAAATGTATGTAGCGAGTGTTGAAGTAGTTCAATTAGACATGTTAGGTCATTCTATTGGGAAATGTCGCTAACACGACGGAACCTTGCAGCGTTGGACCTACGCTTCAGCTTATCCTGATGGTTTTGATGTTAATTTGAGTGGGTTCCTTTTGGAGTCATGTCTTTCGGCCTCGTGTTGGCCCGCCATCTTTGGTATTGGCAGGTATGATGAGTTCGCCGCTAAAGACTCCAACGGGCCCCTTAGCTCTTACATACAACCCAACACATAACCTCAATTTAATCATCCTCAGGAATTCACAAGAACCGAAGATCCTATATTCACTGTCACTTTAGCAGACGTGAAGCAAACGCGACAGAGCTTCTTCAGGCGATTCCGGATGTCACCATTGAAGGTGAACAGTACAACAGGATGGATACAGTTCAGAAGAAGGCTGATCCAATTCTGGGCGAAGTTAAAGACGTACTGCCACTGGCCAGAGGGTGCGATGGTCGGAAGGAAGACAAAAGCCAGGTTTTGGACTTCGATAAAGCCGCAGATTATCAGGCTCTGCAAATGAACTGCTTCTTACCAGGATTCACCGTCAAGCTACCTGAGCCAGTAAACTGTACTCCCTGGCCGTCAGAGTGGCTTCGTGGTTCCGAAGACCGAGATTCTTCCGGAACAGTCGCCCGTCCTTCCACTCGTATCTGATCTTCAGCCTTATGTAGGCAATGATGGCGACGTAGGTGATTAACATGGCCACGGGCAGCCAGGTGCTTCCTATTTCCGTGACCTGAATCATTTACTCGTTTGCTTCGAATGGAAATGCTGTTGTTACCCTCTTGATGAATTGGCCAAAGGGGTGCATTTGGTCCCAAGGGGGGCAGACGTGGTAGTAGAAAAATCCTAAAAATGGTGTATAGGTGATAAAGCTTATGTGTGGTCAGTGACATGCCCAGGTGAAGAGCAGTCATTGAGTCGGAAATTTCGGGTTTGGGTGACCCAACCGTGACCCGAGAATTCCGGTGATCCGATGGCAGCTTTGCTCGGAAAAAAGGTCCCCATCTAACAGATAGGAAATCGAACTATTGTTAGTCTAAGGGGAACAAGCGTTGTATACTAATAAAGGGTTTCAGAAGCACTGTAATCGAGATCAAGGTTTTATTAAAGAAAGGCGTGATTTGGAAACCGACTTGGAATTCGGTTGGCTCACCTTCACCGTCGAAAGTCTTGTGACACGCGAAGACATTCAATCCCACTACCAGCAGAACAACATAAGCCCACATAGCTGCTATGGTCCTGAAAGGAAAGTTTAGGGAGCGTTTAGGAAAGTCCACTCACATGTAGAGCCGATTGTGGCGAAAGAGGAAGTGATTGACTCTGGGCGTTATGAACACAGTGAATCTGTTGACGGTCATGAGAAAACTGAAGTAGAGAGTACCATTGTAGGCGATCGTGTCGACAAACGAAGGAGCGTAGAGGAAAAGGCTTTCGCCGTAGATCTGAAAGCGCTCTGTGTTATTAGCTCTTGAGAGCGACTTACATCGCTTCCTGCAAAAGTAATCGGAATGGGGACGATAAACTCCATGAAATGAGTCAGAAGATCGCAGATCACAAGCTGCCACGTGATGGTGTAGAAGGCGTTCATCTTCAGCGTCTAGCAGCTCTACTGCATTCTCACAGAATCCTCGTCCACCTGAATGAGCGTCGACACAAGCAGGAGATTCAGACTGATGCCAATAGCTGAAAGTAGCGAGTAGGAGACGCCTCCAAGGACCCTAATGCCCGTAGTAGCCGGAGGGAAGGAAGAGTTGTTCATGCCTGGAAACGAACAGAACCACAGGACGAGATGCAGCCATGTGGGTTGCGCGTTTTCCCGCTAAGACAGGTGCAACTCGGTGATGGAGGAACTGGGTTCGCGAAACGATCTTTAGCAGAAGAAGGTTATTTTTACTCTCGGAGGTATTCCGGGTGTGTTGGACTAACTATAGCACAGTGTAAGAATTGCGACCAAGAAGACTATCTGGTCTAAACATAAAGTGCTCGTCAATATTATACGCAACCCCCCTTTGTCATCAATATGAAGAACTTTTAGGACAGTTGGAGCAAAATGAGTAATATCACGTTAAAGGACGTGGAAAAACGTAGGTATGAGGAAAAAACAAAAACAACCTGGAAAAAAACTAGGCATTCGGCCTGAAGAAGTTCGGAGGTCCTTTTTCTGACCCGTCAAAATTATACGCCACACCTTTGATTTTTTACTGGTTGTTTTCATTTTTTTTCTTCATACCTACGTTATTTTCCACGTGAAGTCACTGATTTTGCTGAAACGGTCTTCATATGGATGACGAAGGGGGTGATTTATAATTTTGACAAGCAATCTATAACATGGGGAGCTATAAGGCGTCCAGCAGCAAGGCTAGTTTTGCAGTCAACAATTTCTAAGCAAGATAGATGCATCTTAAGGCAAAATCTTCCCCTTTTGTCAGAAAAGAAGGAACAAATGTGTTTTGAGCTTATATTCTCAACAATCCATTTGCATTTCCTTGCTCAAAAGCATTTTCTTATGGTCACACTAGGCTAGATGTGGTAATAGATGTGGCATCACGGTAATGTTTGATAAAGCTGCATCGGGGCTAATTTCGGTTAATAGCGTTTTAGGACCCGATTAGAATAAGCGCGAACAAAGTAAAAAAAACAGATCTAGCAAAGAGATCCACTAAAAACAGTAAAACCATATTAAATTGAATACAATATTTCAGTATCTAAAGGAGAATGGCGGAGAAGGCTCTCTTAGTGCCAGTCGCAACAGAACCGATGCAAACAATAAACAGCAATTAAACGCCACTTGGAGCCGACATAATTTGTTCCTGATAGTCGTAACTGGATGCCTGCGGAGCCCGTTTGGCGGCCACCTACTCTCGGTAAATCTCAAGGCGGGGGTAATGCCAATCGCAGTTTATAGAGTACAGACTAATTGACACCGCCGCATAGGGCATGACCAATTTATCCTCTGAATCGTGTCGTTAAAAGTTTTATTTGAAATGAAATGAAAGTTATGGCCGGAAATGGCCATTATAGTTCACGGGGGAGGCCTAAAAAGGTCAAGTAGCTGGTTAAAGTAAGGAAGAGATAGATAGCCTAGCGCTCCTTGCCTTGGAGAGAACAGAGGAAGCTCTGCTTGAAGGCCGAAATAGTTGGAACGAAGTTCACCTGTTCTGCAAGGATGTAATTAAGTCCGTTCCGTATTCATGACGACTGGTCGCAGCAGATGTGTCCGTCACAAGATGTTTAAAGTCACAGACGATGTGAGAGAAAGTACTTGTACTCTACTGGTGGTTAGAAACTATCCTCCTAAGGAATAGCCATCGTAAGACCTGATAACGTCTTAGGATCCAAATGACTAGATCCACATATACCCAATGCTTGCTTGCTTCACGGCAATCTGGGGAATGTCGCCGAATGGAATGAAGTAAAAGTTCCTTGCACTACACAATTATCTTATTCATTTATGTCATGGGCTAATTATTCATTGCATTCTCTGGAAAGTATTGTTGCTGGAAATGAGCAAAGTACTTGTCTTTCTTCTTAATTCTTCTACATCCTTTTACCCAACACACGACCCTTTGTGGATGCATGCCAACAAAGACTAAATGAAACGGCGGCCATGACGATCATTCTAAATAAGAAAAACTCCTTGTTAGCAATTGCCACCTAATGTGGATTTGTCGGACAATCGTTCGGATATCCCATTGGACATTACATAAAAATAACGGCCTTTACAATTTCCTCGCGAACACACTCTGCCACAAGGCATAGCATACGAATATTGAATGAGATCTACAAATTCATCGCTCTTTTAATTGACTTTTTGTCATGAGGTTCTTGACACTGTAGCATATTTTATTCAGAGTCAGCTGTCGGCGGTTCTCTCTAAGTGCTTCTGCTCGGAATAGAGTTCAAAGAAGCAAATACAACCTTGAAAGGGATTTGGCTACAAACGATGTACTGGAAGAACACCTTTGTGGACTGAATTCCCAAATCGCATTCTTCCTAAAAGCAGCAAAAGGCTTTTTTATCCCGTGGATAAGCGCTATTCCTTTCCTGCCATCATCTTGAAGCGCGCGAAGATAAGTCAGAGCCGTGAGCTGTGTAGTGGCAAACTGAACCTCTCGTCATGTGAGATCGATCTCAAGGCTCCACCATATTCTGTAACTCCTCTGGCTTCGTCGTCGTTGGCGTCACTGGTCGTGTGTCCTGTCTCACCGTTCTCACTCCCTCATATTTTGGTGCGCTCTGTTTGGGCTCTATTTTCCCTTCCTCATAACCTTAGCCATAAATAACAGTTTCCCCCACACACCTTGGATTCTCGCGGCTTTTGTACTTTGTCGTGTACAGGCGTGTGTTTACCCTTTAATTCCCGCATTACTGGCACATGAACTTAACTGGCTGAACTTCATTACATTCCTGCTGACGTCCGTCCATACTATTACTTGAGGCTATTCATTAGGGCTGTGGGATTGAATCGCTTATGTAAGGCTTAAACCTATTTCCTGAACCTTCTGGAAGACTCGACTGATATCTTATGGAACATCTGACATTCGTGGTTCCAGGTTTCGGCGACCTTTAGAATCCCTACTATGTGGTATCTCAATTCCTTGTCTTACTCCCCTCCTTAGTTCCCACGATAGGTCACCTGGCCAGCCTGCATCTCCCACGGCGCTATTTACCGTCCCCTCCTCGGACCCCAACGTGCAGCGCGCGCCGCTGGCAACGCAGCCGTAAGTCTGCACGGCCGCCGCCGCTTTGTCCGCCAAACTCCGCCAGGAACAACCTCTCCCTCGCCAGTAGGACTCCGAGCCGCACGTGCGGTCGTTTCGCTCCCGCCTTCTCCCAGCGCTGCCCCTCGATACCAAATACAAATTCGTTAATTATCTCCTGCCAGGAGCGCTCCGTCGTCGAATCTTCCGAACCGCGCGTCCTCCGGCTTGGTATGCCCTAGATCGACTAGTCCATGGCGCTCAAACAGTCGTTGCGGGAGTTGGCGCTCAACTCGATCGACATCTCCGTCTCGACCACCAACGCACCCGGGTAAGCGCCTAGTCGCCTTAACTTCAGTATAATTCCCTTAACTTCATTCAAGCGACCAGTCCCGCTCCATTTCTTCGCTTCTGTCGACCAAACGCTCCGACGAGGTGAGTGGTCCCGCACGGAAATTATTGAGCATTCTTGGCGGCGAGGGTGGATATGGAGGTAGCAATTACATTTTCCCATTAGTTTAACAACAGCTGTAGTGGTGTTGTGCATAAGAATGCGCTAAACAACATGTCCGCTTCGAGAAAACAGTTAAAAACGTCCTTGTCTCCATGCAATTCCACCTCTCCCGCGCCTAAATGGGATTAAAGCTTAAAGCCGTGAGGGAGGCGAGCCCCACAAGTTAACGAAGCCGGAGTGTGTGGCCCCACCGGTGGAAAACATGTACGTGATGTGAGAAAAAGCGGTAATGTCATTGGAGAACTAACGCGATCGCCAACATCACCTTGTACTCTAAGAAGTCCTTTGGAGTGGATGGACACCTTGCAAGAAAACCCCCTACAAGTACGAGTCAAAAGTCAATCTTTTCAGCTGCTTTTGAGACGTCATAGAGACAAAGATCCAAACAGACAGCCAGACTTGTCTACTATACAGAGATCACGGTGTTTTTCAATGTTGCGGAAGTGAAAGAGGTTTAGGTGTGGGAAATAGGAGATCACAACCACAAAAGCTGCTCTTAAGATATTGTCCTGTGTCTCGCAGCACACCCGGGTCAAGTACTCCCAGGCAGACTTGGTTGAACCACTAGAGTTGAACGTCCAATTGTGGCTCACTTTCCAAAGGAAAATATTGATACTGTCACTGGGTTTTAGCCTGTTGAAATTGGCTTCTTTACGTATGGACCTTTTATGGCAGTAAGCAGGGTAGAAGTCACTAGGACACCCAGCTAAACTCTTGTATGGGTTGTTCTTGTAAAGAGCACTTTCCTTTGGGCTGTCAGGTACCCCTTGTCAAGGCGTAGCACCATTAGAAAAGAACGTAAGGTAGGAGACTTTCTTTCAAGATCTTTCTGTAGAAGTATGCTTGAGTCCTCCTTCTGGATATCATTCAGCACCTGCATCTGCTCAGCTTTTTACCTTCAGGACATACCTACATTCATACAATGACGTTCCAATCGAGCATATCCTTGCAGCGCTAAAAACCCAATGAATTCCTTGTCACTAATCACAAAAAAGTGACCAACACGCGACGACCGCAAGAATCCCATTTTTCGACTTCCGTTTTTAGTTGCGCACGAGTTCCCAGAGCCACAAACTACAGAAATGAGCGTGAGCCAGTGAGCTCACAATTGTCGGCGTGAGTGAGTCATAACAAGTGGTATAGACAGGGACCGTGACAAAAGTTTCCTGTGAATAGAATAGAAACTGTGACGTAAATCCCGACGCGTCGGCTACAACGTGTCCGAAAGTGTCAAATGTGCTTCCCAATGTACATACGCTTATTATGTTTGGTCGATCGTCGGCGGAATTGCACCTTTTGAAGGGGGCCGACGAACGCTTATTTTCGAGATTCCAGGATCAAATTAAGGAAGGTTTTTACTTCCGCAATGCCCCCGTTAAGCTTAAGTCTTCTTCTTGGAGGTTCATGTGATCTGTTTCATGGCCAGTAGTTCCTCATAGCCGTATTTAGATCATCCACCGCATTCAGAATATCGTAGAAACCAGCAAAAATTGACAAAATCTCACAAGGCCATACAAAACTCGTCGAGGGTAGAGCGGTTGAACTATATAAATGAGGTCCTGGCAGGTCCTACCATGAGGACCCTGAGGGCAGAATATTTCGGCAATCACTATACCTTATCTAACAAGGGAGTACCCTGAAGTGTCACACCCAGATTGCCACAAATCCATAGTTCGATAAAAAAGGCAAGATTCCGTTCAGAGAAAGTAAAAAAAAAACAAAAAACGGCGAAGAAAAAGATTGGGCCTGGTGGGATTCGAACCCGCAAAGAGTTGTGTGCCGACCGGGAGCACAGGCACTGCACCACATCGCCACTTACCTCAAGGCAATCAGCGGTGCATATGATGGCAAGCTCCAGCTTTCAATCCGTGTTTTCTCGAGATTCACGGATCTATGGCCGATGCGACCATGCGCATCGTGATCAGCACCCAAAAATCTACCTGATAACATACTTGAATCTAAAAACTGGGTGTGACACTTCAGGGTACTCCCTTGTAAGCAATTCGCTAAGGATAACTGGTGAAACACTTTGTGATATTCCCTTTTGAGATGCACCTCGTCATTGAGAGTTTTTTATGCCCAGTTGTGCCTCCTTAGTACATACTGACGCTTCTTCTTTTTACTTTTGTCTATTTCCAAGTATGTTTTATCCTATCGTCTTGTTAAACTTCTTCTTGATTTGAACCTTACCCCATTAGCACCACCTTCCAAGCAAGCAATGTCTTTATTATCGTGCAATTTCGCTCACGCCTCTTCTTTGTCTTACTTCTGTTCATTTCCAAGTAGATTTAAACCTATTGTCTTGTTAAAGCTTTCTTCAGATTGAACTTACCCCATGATTACCACCTTCTCTTAGTCCCACCAGCCTCTATCGATTTACCTGCCACATAAATTCCTGCATCCACCCTCACAGCCCTCACGTGAAACAACGGCGCTGCTGTCACGAGTAAAGCAATTAAACGTTACCCTCCTAAATGCCACTTCCTCACGCGCCGCGTGCAATGAATAACCAATTAGCCGCCGGACCAAGACACACCAAATGACATTTAAGATTGCGAATATGAGAATTTCAGTTCATCGAGGTCCACTACGACAAGCTGAAGCACAGTTTGCTCAAGCTTATCGACCATCCGCCCGATCAGAACAAGATCATCGCGAAGCATGTCCAGGTGCGCATTGATAAGTCCACGGCGGTGAAATCGTCCGCCGTAGCTAAGGATCTTCATAAGGTCATTGAGGTAAGAATTCTACAATGAGTGGGGTTAGTACCTGCATGCTTTATCTGTACGTCCAGGCCAATTTGGAAAGGGCCCCACTTATCCGAAGAATCAAGTGGAGGTCTTGTTGTTTGGGAATATAGGCTTCTCCGGCATCTTTAGAGCTCCGGCTAGTCAAAAAATCAGGGCAAATAGGTCTGCCTCCTTTACTCGTACATCTTGGGTTCAAGATTCTACCACATTTTAACACAGAAGCTTCTATTTTCAGAAATTCCTCTCCGTAGAAGCCATTCTGTTTCACCACCTCGACCTGCTTTTCGAGCGCTGCGATCGTCGGTTCTTCGTCGTCTCCGTCCTGGAGAAACTCGGCGGTCCATTCCCGCACCACCGCTCCAAACTCCTCAGACTGGCGTTGTCTTTGTCCAAGGAGAACGCGCTCAGGATCACCACCCAAGTGTCGCTCCCCTACGCTATCATCAAGCGGCCATCGCCCGAAGTGGACGACAAGCAGCAACTCTGCCTCCAGACGAATGCACACAAGGCTTGCCGCTACGCCTTGTGGAGCGAGGAGATCCCCGTGGAGTTGCGGCACATCTATGGCAATGGTAACAATCGCGGAAATCACTATTTTTGGAAGAGCCAGCTTTGCGCGCCATTGGTGAGTCATTACAGTCGTTCTCCCCCGTAGAACCACAATTTAGTATATCGCATTCGCTGTAGAAGAAGAGCGGAAATTTCCGATTGGGTGGCTGAGTTGTGCCTATCCTTTTGAAGATCGCCTCGAGACGGACTACTGGAAGATTCCGTTCGACGTGGTGTGGCAACCCGAGGAACAGAACTGTAGATAGTGTTCTGAATAACATGTTCTTTGTTGCTTTGATTAAAGTACACATATATTAATTAACATAACATAGCATCACTCAAAGCAAGAAGAAGCATAAAGATATGATTTCATAAGTTCCAGTTCTATATATCGAGAAAAGCGAAAAGGTGCTGAGGGAAAAAAAAGTTACTCCCCGGCCGGGAATCGAACCCGGGTCTCGCACGTGACAGGCGCGGATACTCACCACTATACTACCGAGGACATGTTCAGCTTTCAGTTGGATTAGTACATACCCTGAAGAAAAGAGTCTTGCTTTATGGGTGGATACAGTAACCACTATACTACCGATGTTTGATAATGTTCCCATAATTCTCCGCTTGCCGTAAGGCGATGCTAAGATTAAAAAGCAACAGTATATATTGGACTATGTGCTAGTGGTTCATAGGCTAAGCGACGCCAGATCGCGTAACTTCAGTTCTATAAGACTGTGCGGACTAGTAATTAATATGTAACGCCATTCGAGAATGTGTACGACGCAAAAGATCAAGTCCACTATTGAAACCTTCTCGAGCCTCTTGACCCAACCCAACGCTCTATCTCCGCAACAGGAAGAACTAGTTCGTAGAGTGTCCCAGCTGATCCAGGATCCCAGCGAATACGATGCCTTGTTGGCCGAAATCCATCTGCTAAGACAAAGGAACAAGATATTGTCACGTGAGAATCATCAATTGAAAGAGCAGATCGCGAAAGCGCAGATGCTTTTGGTGATGGAGAAAGAGAAAGGCCGTCGACGTGAGCTAAACGTGAAACAGTTGGGAGTCTATGAAGAGCTAGAGATCGCTTCGGCGGAGAACAAGAAGCTTAAGCAACATGTAAAGCGTCTAAACCGTCAGTTTGTTCGCGATCCCTGTGCCCAAGACGACGAGTGGGCCGAAGCGGCTTCACTCAAGATCAATCGCCTGGAAAAGGAGAATGAGAAACTGAGCACCGATCTGGAGTGCTTAAACTATAGCATGAAGATCGAGCGGTCACGCCACCAAAAAGAAAAGGATTTCTTGGAAGATACTGTAATACAGCTCTATAAGATAATAGATAAAGCAACGCCGTCTTCAGATTCTTCAAGAGGAGCCAAATCGGCTTCACAAAGCGGCGACCGGTTGGACGAAACGGCTTCACTCAAGATCGATCGCCTGGAAAAAGAGAATAAGAAGCTCAGCACCGATCTGAAGTCTTTGAAACAAATTATGGATAACGAGCGTTGGTCCTACCTAAAAGAAAAGCTTTCGTTGCTAGATCTTGTAGATAGAGCAGATGGAGCAGAGTACAATGTGAAGGATGAGGCGGAGCACCATGTGGAGGATGGAGAAGAGTACAATGGGAAAGAGAAGAAGAAGCTCATTGCAACCAAAAATAGCGTTATTGCTCGTTTCCACAGCGTCAAAAAGCGATTATTTAGGCACCAGTGAAGTAAGAAGCAACTTTCTTCGTCTCCCTCTTTGGTGTAATGTGTTCAAATGTTATTAATACTAATTTATTTTGTTTTCCACGTCACGACACACTGTCTTACATAACGACACAGTCACGACGATTACCCTTCGCCGCCATAAATTTTCGATATTTATTGAAATTGATCTCAATAGTGTCTCTGCCCTTGTAGAAAACGTAGGGAAAGCAAAATTCGGTTTTTTTGTGATATTCAGGATTTTTTACTTTGGGAAGTAGTTGTAGATAGTACGCCTGCAGATGAGGATACGCTTCTCCATCAATCTCAGCAGGGAACGCGGTCTTGAGCTTCTTATAATCCAGTGGGACTAATCCCGCCACCCAGGGGATACCAAGCCGCTCAAAAGGAGCCTTCAGTTGATCGTGAATGTTAAAGCTACTGTTGACATATTGCGCTACAATATCGGATCTCATGCAGTTTTGGTGATCCACAGTGGCCACCGGGATGTTCGGAATAAGATCGAAAATTTTCCCGAGAAGGTTGCACCGATTACGGTTGACACCAGAACGTAAATCCAGCGTCAAGTGCATTCGTCTTGCATTACGGGCTACCTTGAAGATGTGCTTGATGTGGTGAAGTTCGTTTTGGATACTAATCTGCTTAGCACAAAGTTCCCAGTTGAAGTTGTTCTCGATTGTGATGCGCACGTCACGAAGAAAATGGATTTCTCTCGTGAAGCTGTCATCCCACAAAAACATGTATCCAGAATACAGACGAGTAATGTAGATATCCTGTTCGGCAAAGGGAACTGCTGAGTTCACTCTGATTTTGATGACCAAATCGAATTCATTCTGAAAGAACTGTTGAGCTACCGCCTTCCAGGAAGCTTCAGGAAAGTGGCTTTTTCGGGACACGATACGCTTCATCGACTTCCTGTTGATGATGTTGACGATTTGAGCGATGAGCTCAACAGGGAGCGCGTCCATCCTGGACAGAAGTCAATTGAGAATTAATATTAACATCGATTGTTGAGATGTCGTCAAATGTCGCACATTTGATTGCACCTCAGCGCGGGAGCTTTGTTTAACAGGACACGTGTGAATGGTTGGATAAACTAACAGGCGAAGTCAAAACGAAGTCACACCAGTATCATGTCACATCCTAGATGATATCTACCGGACAAACCCCGTGTCTGGCCTCTACTGGACAAGACCACGGATAAAGAGAAATCCAAAGTTCTTCAGAAGAACATTTATATAAGCATCTCCGAAGAGATGCAGTTCCAAAATTTGTCTTCGCCACTTTCCTTTGAAAGAGCGGACTGAATGATCACCTCAAACTTTGGGTAATTAAACCGACAATGAAGCCGAGCGGCATGGACTTCATGCAGCGGCGACCGTCTCGTCACAGCGGTGTGGCTCGGAGAGAGACAGACGAACAGAGAACCACCTAATACAATGCGATTCCAAGCGGTGAAACGTTTTTGCCTCTGACCATAGAAAGGGGAATTCAATCTTCTGTATTGACTCATCGGTGTCACACGTATCTCGCAACCGTCCATTTACTCCTGTTTTCCAACTACTCGAATTCGGCCAAGCTAGGTATGACTCCAGGCACGCA
Source organism: Steinernema khuongi (assembly GCA_016648015.1). Taxonomy (NCBI): domain Eukaryota; kingdom Metazoa; phylum Nematoda; class Chromadorea; order Rhabditida; family Steinernematidae; genus Steinernema; species Steinernema khuongi. The sequence continues at coordinate 18,039 of JADLIF010001167.1, forward strand.
GAGTGGTTCGCCCATCTCATTGAACTCCCCGGCTAGGTGACCGTCGCAGCAAGGCTGCATTCCAGGACATGTCTTCGATTCGCAATGTTCCACCTGGCTTTCCAGCTTCCTGAGTACATATGTGGATAGAAGAATCACTTGTCCATTACCTTGGCGGGCAGTTGCACTTTTCCGTAGGAGTTCCTTGTTCTTCGCATGTCCGGTATCTGATTCTCTGGCCACAGTTTCCACACGTCGCCGTGCACTCCGTCCACGGTGTCCAGTTGGACCATTTGACGACTCCTTCACAAGGAGAAGGCTGAAGAGAACACAGAGTAGAAAACACAGAGGGGCAAGTCAATGTTTTCCTGGTTTTCATCGGTTCCAGGTTTAATTTTAACCCAAGTAGCAACACCTAGTCCTACCAGAAAGCGCTAGAAACAGCCATATCTTAAGCAATAGATCATACCGTTGTTGTCGTTGTCATTATGGGTACTATCTCCGTAGTAGTCGTCTCCAGAACAGCCGTAGTTGTCGTAGGAGGTAGATGCGGAGAAACGATGGAAGATAACGTAGATGAACTCAGAGTTGAGGCTTTAACGGATAGATAGAACACAACAACTATCTAACCTACCAAAGTCCTCTGTTACAAGGGCAATTGAAGTAGATTTCCTCTTCACTACTCCACCAGTTGTGGACCCTTTGAGATCTGGCGGACTCTTGCTTACCGATGTCGATAAAGTTGCAGAAGCTTCGCCCTTACCCCCAGGAGAGGTCATGGCAGTTGTTGAGGTTAAGTAGCCAAGGGAAGTAAGGGGAGGTTGATTGGAGCTTCCTCCACAGGGACGACTGTCGTGGTAGCTACTCTCCGTTTCACTAAAAATCATAATTAGCGTAACGATTTCGCGAAATGCCTCTTTGTTAGATTGAAAGCAAAGTATAGTCATTTCCACTGTACAGTATCGATTGAAGCGATCCCTAGAAGTACAAGAATGGTCACTTACTTGCACATGAACCCTTGACCCATCTTGCACCCAACGGGCACAAACTGGCAATAGCGATCTCTCCTTTGCACTCCACTCGGACCACATAGAGTCCATCCAGTCCACTCCGTCCACTCTCCCACGGTGCTGCAGATAGGCGGGGCGGCAGTCACTTCCCTTTTCTGAATACGCGCTTCTTCACATCTTCTGCTCTCCTCCTCTGTTTCCTGTCCTCTAAGCTCGCCTTCCTTATGACTCTCACCTCACATAGGAGACTCACCCACAGGGGCTGTCCATCAAAAGAACGCAGTTGGGACCTTTCGTGGTGCAGATCCTCCGACGAAATCTCATATCTTCAGGACCACTACAAAGGCTCCATTCTGTCCAAGAGGCCCACGCGGCGACGCATGGATCCTCCGCTAGAACTGTGGGCGCGAAAAAACAGAGGGAGACGGACAGGATGATCAGCTTGATCATAGCCGCGCTGCCGGCGTCAAAAAGAGAACCAACCAGAGTGTGCTCTCCGAGTAAGCCGATTGCGAGGGGACGCAAAACTTGTTGTACTTGAGTTCGCTAATCCTCAATTAAACGGAAACAAAAAATTCGCTCAGAGAGATCAATTACGAAGGACATTTATGGTGGTGTTATCTCAGGACAGGTGTCCTGGCCAGAGGTCAAGTACATGCGGTTGCGTGATCCACGCACGCACGTATTTTTCGTGAATCTTCTTCTAATGTGCACAAGATTCTGCTAAAGGAACTGCTCGAAAGCCTACAGTGATGACCACTCCAGATTTGACTTGCTTCTCCGGATCTAAGGGGTATGCACCACTTGAATTGGGTATATTTCATTTCCGATGCTCTTTCACGTGGTAGTATCGGTTTTTTGCAGAAACCCCTTACTATTAGATCCGAGTCAACTCTAGGGTTGCCATAAGAAACGAGTCAAATCGAGGGTGGTCATATCATTATGCACCGTACTGCAGGCACTGGTCGAGAGCTCTGTTTTTAATTTTTCAAAATCGCCGTGGGACCTTAGACACATGAAGAAGACGCATGGCTAGTTCCATTATATTCTGTTTTATTTTAGCGTAGCACCGAGCAAACCAACTCAATCTCCCTTTAGCGTATGACATTCGGAACAGCTGCTCCTCCCAGATTCGCAGGATCGACGCACAAGAATGTCCCGTTTTGCGTGGAAGGCACATGTCCTCGACAGCACATAGGCTTCGGGAAGAGACAAGGAACGGCGTTGCAGGGTACTTTCTCGTAGAATTGCCTGTGGCTCGAGTAAAGGCGCTTGATGAGTAAGATTCTACTTACCCGTCACAGCGGCACTGCTCGTTTTCGAAGGTGAATCCCTTACAGTTGCGGAATCGCTGTTGGACGCCGCAATTTCCACAGTCGTCGTTGCACGCCGTCCACGGCGTCCAATCTTCCCAGTTCAGCACGGGACAGTTCTGGAAACTCAACAGTTACTCCAGGCTTATTCCTGGTTTCATGGTAGCTGTTTGGAATACAGCTTTCATAGTTTAAGGTTTACCCGAGTCGTTGTCACAGTGGTGGCAACCGTAGTCGTCCTCAGAGTTGACGTAGTTGTGGGAGTCGTAGTGGAAGTGGTTGACGTAGAAGTACTTGTGGTGGTTGTAGGAGTGGTCGTAGTTGATGTAGAGGTGGTGCTCGTTGCTGGCGATGTGGTAGAAGTTGACGTAGAAGTAGAAGTAGTTGTAGGTGAGGTCTAAAAACCATTCATTTGCGATGATGTTCTTATGCGACGATGTTCTTATCTAGCTTGTTAGCTATCCCTTATGCATACCGTGGTAGACGTTGAAGTGGTCGACGTTGTCGATGTGGTAGAGGTGGTACTTGTTGTTGGCGACGTCTAGATAGGAAGGAGCGCAATATCTCGACAAGGCTGCTGAAATACCGTAGTCGTTGTGGTTGTAGGAGTTGTGGTTGGAGTAGTACTGGTTGTAGTGGTGGTAGAGGACGTCGTGGTAGGAGTGCTTGTCGTAGTTGGCTGAAATGATAAACTCACAAGAAGTTAGTGTTTTCGATGTTCTATTATCAGAGCCACATCACAGCCACCACCAACGGTTTGACACTTTTGGCTCACCGTAGTGGTGGTCGTGGAGGTACTAAGAGTCGTAGATGGTGAAGTTGTGGACAACGTAGTAGTAGACGTGGTTGTCGACGGGGTCTAGATAAGAATTTTGATAGTAGGAAGCAGTAAATATTTTAGTTAATTTTGATGCTATTCCATTCCATTACCGTTGGTACTGTTGTAGATGTTGTAGGAGCGGTGGTCATGGTGGTGGTAGAAGTCGTAGTGGAGGACGTTGGTGTAGGAGATGTCTAAAGAAGCCAGCTAAAGGTTCGATGATGTCTTAGACGCTTACCGTTGTAGAAGTAGTTGTTGGTGACGTGGTCGTAGGGAACAGAGTTGTGCTCGTAGAAGTAGGAGGTATCTAAACCAACGATATGACTCTGCGTCTTTCTGTTTAGCCGCTTTTTTGTATAAAAATTGAATTGAAGGACCTCCGCTCACCGAAACTGTAGTAGTAGTGACAGTAGAAGTTGCTGTAGGTGGTGAAGGCCTTGGAGTACTGACTGTCGTTGTAGGTGGTACAAGAGTCGTGGGACTTGATCCGGGAAAAGTCGTAGTTGTCATAGGTCGAGTGGTCGTGATAGTTGCAGAACTTGAGGAAGATGGTCCTGTCGTAGGAGGCACGGGTGGAATTGTTGGGGGCTGTCTACTTGGCGTAGGACCGGGAGAGGTTGGAGGAGGGCGTATCGTAGGAGGAAGAATGGTGGGCGGAGTGGGTAGTCCAATAGTAGCAGGAGAAGTAGTAGTTGTAGGAGGCCGTGTCGATGTAATCGGAGGGACTACTGTAGGCGACGGCTGCGAAGTGGTTGGAGGAAGTGTTGGTCTCATGGTCACAATAGGTGAAGTAGTTCCGAAGGGTGTGGTAGTAGTTATTGGACGAGTCGTTGTAAAAGGGGTTACTGCTGGACTCGTACCAAGACTAGTACTAGGAGGAATAGGTCTCGTTGGGGGTCCAGGGAGGGTAGGAAGCGTAACGGCTGTCGTCGTAGTTAATGGCCTGGTACTTGTGGTTGTAATAGCAGGTACGGTAGGCCTAGCGCTACTGGCAACAATAGATGAACCAGGGCCGACAGGTACGGTAGGTCTTAGTGTGCTAACGGATCTCGATGGAATAAAAACGGTCGTAGTAGTAGGTGGAAGATGGGTACTTGGAGATGTTGATCCAGTGCCACTTGGCTTAGGCGTCGACGCCAGAGAACAGGTCCTCATGTCAGCGTAAGTTCCACTGAAATCCTCTACGTTGATAATCAGTATCTTCGTAGGCCTACCTACAACTAAACATTGCTACCAATGTGCACCTTGGAGGGCTCCTTTCACAATTTCGGGTTCTTCTCTGCCTACTGAAATCAGGCAGGAATGGAAGGACGAGGCATTCGTTCCAAGGGCCCCACTCGCCCCAAGAACCAATGGTACTGCAGGGTGTGGACACTGTTGAAGCAGGACGTGGTGCAGTGGTGGTTGTGAATTGTACTGTCGACGTCGTAGGCGGCGGTGGTAAGGACGAAGGCAGCGAAGGCAAGGATGAGCAGCTGCTCACCTCGGAGTAAACCCCACTGAAAGGAAGAAGTGATCGTCCATATCCACCTACCCACTCATACCTGCAATTGAACCCCGTGTACACCGTGCATCCTGCAGGGCTCGCCTGGCAGCTCCTAATGCGCACATGAAAGCTGCTTTGCGCAACCACAATACAGGGACTCCACGGGGCCCAGTCCGCCCACATGCCTTCCGTTCTGCAAGGCATCTGCGAGAGCACTTCGTCGCAGAGCAAAAGGAACACAGCGAATAACAGAGTGGCGAGAGGCATTTCCGACTTTGCATCGCTGATCAACGCAGATTGGAATGGAGCTAATGACAGTGCGCACTTTGGCGGCGAAAACGAAAACAGAGGGATTAGCGGTCGCGGGATACACCATAAACGCACGAGTGTAAGTTGGTGATTCACGGGTTGGGCTCGCTGTTTCAAGTATTCTGTGGTTTGAAGCAGAGATGGGCACCAAGTGAACGCTTTTGCTTATTCCTTAGACGAGGTGAAGGGGCCGATCCAACAACTTTAACGGGTTTCAGTCCGAGATCATGTTGGTCACGCTTTTGTGTTCTCTCGTGTAGTCTGTTCAATCCTGAGGCAATTCCATAAGCCGACTTGCGCGACTGTAAAAGCAACTTTTTAACCAGTCGAACCCATCCTGATATTTCTAGATTAACTAACAACACAACCTTCCGAACTGTCCACCTCGGATCCGAGCGACACGTGGTGTGTAGGTGCCCAGATTAGCCTGTTTCCCGAACGTGGGCAAGATTACTTGCTAATTTAAGGACCTATACACTTCGAGGCGCCACTTCCCGCCTCGATCCAAAGAGACCACTTGGGAATGTTTCCTTGTAAGTATATTTTCCGTTATGATACCCAAACAAAACGATTGTCAATTTTTCAAAAGTCAAGGAGCTAAAGAAAGTTGGAAAAGAACGGAAAATTTTAAGTAGAGCCCCTCATCTTCTGGACTGTTAGTTGAATCCGGTCAGTGAGTGGAACGCCGTATAATTCACAATCTAAGACCCCTAAGCGATCGGAGCACTTTCCTAAAAGGAGTCACCCCACCACCGCGGTTCGCCGGGAAACCTGTTTCCCGCTCCGATCAGAATTCAGATATTACAGATCAGTTTTTCTTGGAGTTTCGCGTTCTGGAAATTCGATAAGATCCAGGAATCAGGATCTAAGTACGCTCTTCCAGAAAAACACATATTGGCTTCGGATGTGCTTAGAAACGTGTTTCTTCGCGGGTCGGATAAGATCAAGGGAAGAGAGGAGATGCAGTTCCAGATTTTATGTACATTGAGATTGACAATCTTTGGGGGCCGTAGCATAACAACGTCAACACCGGCTTAGAAGTTGAATTTGCTCTTCAGCTTTGAGATCTCGAGGTCGAGCTTGTAGTTCTCCTTTTCAAGGAGCTTCTCCTGCTTCTGCAACAACTCGAACTCCTTCATCAGTATCGTGTGCTGGAGGGCTTCGGTATCCTGAGGAGCTGCTAAAGTGACGTCATTAAACTCCGGACTATCTATGGTATGCTTACGTTGCGCGAGCATCTGCTTCTGCTCGTTCATGATGATTTCTCCGATGGCCCGGATAGTCTTCTTGTCCGTTCCATCGTCGAACATCACTCCGGCGGTGTACATGAAGTCGCACTCGGCGGGCACGTTATGGGCCATCGCGGAGATGAGATTCATCGACTGGAGGTCTTTGTGCGTCGCCTCGAGCACACGGTCCATAAACGCCTTCAGGAACTCTCCAGCCATCATCTTCTCTCCACACTTCTTGTTGAAGGCGGCACGGCTGCATCGGGCGAAGCACTTCGTCGCCTTGCAGTTCTCGTTGGTCTTGGTCACGAAGGCGGTGAACGTCTCCGACGTGCTCTGGCCAGGGTTGGAGGCGATCTCCTGCTGGAGGACCTTGATCTCGTCAGCGAGTGAAGCCATGTCGCCGCACTGCTGGGTGCACTCGGCGGTCACGGCAGGTTGTTCCTTCGCCAGGCAGGGGGCAAATTCTTTGACAGCTGAAAGATGGCAACTTGATTTTTTGGGTCTTGTTTCATTCGTTCTTTGGGAACTTCCGCCTTCAAGTTGGGAACAGGAGTGTATAGGGAAATTGGAGAATAGGAGCGAAATTGGACAACAAACCAACCCAATCTCGATGTACCTACTCTATATGCACTTATTTTAAGTCTCCATGTACTCAGAGTCGTACGGTGTGGAATATAAGTGCATGTAAGGCATAGTTCTTGTTCTTTCTGGGTACCCTAACCATACAAGGCTCAGTTATTTCAGAAGGATTGTGAAAGAAACTTGAAAACCTAACCAGAAAGCAGCTTCCACTTACCAGCTCGCATCTCAGGCTGACAGATAAACGTAGTAGAGTGAAGCTTGAACGGGTTCGATTCGATGCCACACTTGTCAATACACTCGCGCGCCTCGTCGATGATTCCGCAGATCTTGTCGAAGTTTCCGAAGTAGTGCCCGTAGTCCACGGTCCTCGTCACGGTGAGTTCCTCGTTGCTGGCGCCGACCGCGTCGACACACTTCTTCAGGCACGGAGAACTGTTGATGATGCTTTCCATCTGTGCCTGGAACACGGGGTGTCCGTCTGAAAGCGGCAATGTCAAGTAGGCAACGTGGATGATGCACCTACAGGTTAGGGACAGGCCCAAGAGGACGACTAAAGCGACGGCGACGGTCTTCATTGTTCCTCTCCTTGACGTCCTCCGGTGAACTGGTGTGCTCCTCGGCTTCTGGCGCGTTTAAATACGACGTCCAGCGCCGCCTTTTTGCGTCTTTTCCTTTTTGATCTTTTCGCGATGTGCGTGCAGCGTCGCGATGTAACAACACCCTCTCGCGTCACCGAGAGACGTTCGCCGGGGGGCGCCGGAAACAGGCCAGATGCGTTCGGCCTCCTGGGTTTTCCCGGGAGGCGAGCTTGACGCTAAAGGAGAGATCAAAAAGATGAGAACTCAGAGTTTGTTTTTGTCTATGGAGTTGGAGTTTACAGAAGTTGACCGTGGTTGGCCGCGGTGACCGGTCGACATCGGCGCCCCTGAGCGATCAGAACCCAAGAGTCAACCCAAAAATAGATCGGCGTTGCGCAACCGGGTTCACTTCCGCCAGCTGTCCGAGGTCTGAACTCTACGGCGATGCATTGGTGCTTGAGAAAGCGAAGTTCCTGTGTGAATGCTCTCCGAGTTTAAGTGTTTCTTTGTTTCTCTATAGCGGAATGTTGTTTTTTCCTACTCGTGCTATTGCAGGCCTTGAATATTCGGACGATATGGTACTGATCCTCTAGATGTAACTTCACCCTAAAAGCCTTTAAGGCGTTTCAAGATCCTTCAGATGTCATTGTTTTCTAGTTGAACGTCTTTTGATCGAAATTCCCTTATGATATATCGATATAAATGTGTTATAAAATCCATAAATCTGAAGCTACTGCCCGGAGGAATAAAAAGAAGCATAGATTAATTGGTTCGTTCCTCATGATCTCTGTGCCCCAAGCACATAATTAATTAATGGTTTGCTCCTCATATTGTAACCTGTTCTTTCCTTGATCTCTGTTGACCCGTGAATCAAAAATGTCGTACTTTTTTGCAACGATCGTAGGACCAGTTTAGCTGCTTCATTTCTGACAGCGTTCAAGCAAAACCCGTATCAGCTATCGCAGAGAGCATTAGCACCTTCTTCTTGGGAACCTCTTCTTGTTTGGGTGTTTGAAAGTGTAAAGATTAAATCCTAATGATTTTCCTCGTGTATTAAAAACAACGTGAAAATATGGGTCTAGATTTTCGTATAGTTTCTGCTGTTTTACAGTAATAAGTTGTATTTGAGCACTTTTAAGCACGTGATTACCGTACTTTTTGTCAAAACAACAGCCATTAGAAAGTGAATACCGTAATAGTGAATGTATAGATTCATAGTTCATGTTTTGATCTGCCCTTTGACGTTCTACAGAACTCTTTGATCGTTTAACAGTTAATTTCTGATCCTCGAGATTTCCACACAAACAAGTGGGAATTTACGGTGACCATCTGTCTTCAAGTAGGCATTTCCTCAGACTTACTTGCTACACTTGTGCGATGATCACACCACCATCTCTCAAAACAATAATCACCTCACGTGCTTGCGTGATCTCTTAAGGATGTAGGGACGGCCTTTTAGGATTGATGGCAAATGGTCTTTGTCCATTCTGTGTTGGTCCATTTTCTTCAATCTGATAGGGAACGACCAATTTCCATTCCACTATGGGAAGCGATACAGTTGCATCATCTTAGCGACCTCCAACCGGAAACTGTGTGGAGCGGAAGTTAAGTTCATATTGTTGTTCGCCATTTCTTTGCCAACTCAAAAGAAAGTGATCCATCAAAACCGCCGCCTTCTAGTCTCGTCAAAGTGACCTGCTTCAAAGAAACTCGTCAGAATTCTAGTTGCTGAGGCCATCTCTCACTTCTTAACGATCGTAGATAGTTAAAGGAGCACAAATCGGACTACGGAACATTAGTGGACCCACGTGTGTTACTTGTAGAAGCTCATTGCATTAAATTATTGTATCACTGTACTGTTGCACATCTATAACTGCTCTGCGCTTTCCAACGTTGACAACTTTTATACGAGTAAAATTGTACAAAATTAGGTTTTTTTAAATTGGATTTATGGAGCATATCTAAGCCATTTGTCTCTGACTGCTCTAGTCGGAATACTTGACTTTTGTAGTGGAAATGTGCTCTGTGGTGGTGTCAGCAGTGGTTTTCTGCAGGGTTATACCTTTTAACAACCCTCTTAGCATGAGAACTCGAAGATCGTTAGATGGTATCTTGTTGTATGGTGAACGAAAACAGTTCAAAAATAAACTCAAACGGGAGGCGACCGCACATCGACCGGAAGGGGAAAACATGTTTCATTTCATATCGAATAATCCAATTACGAGAAACTTATTTTAGGGGCCGCTCAACTGTTCTCTTTGAATTAATTATTTAGTAATGTTGCACAATTGCTTTGTCCAATATTTCCGAAGAAACAAAACTTCAATCATATTGTTATTTCAAGGACACTCCAGTTCTTCCTCGCAGCTACGGTCCTGTATTCTCACGCTTATTTACTCTACACATACTCCGTGCTTCCTGCCAATTATAACCGCGCACCTCTTATCGCTAAACTAGCTATAATAAGAAAAATCCGACACTGTAGCAATCAATAGGGTTCAAATCGCATTAAGTCAACAATAAGATGCGAGTAAATGTAAACCAAAGCACAAAAACGGGTTCATAGGAAGAGAAGTTCGAAGTTCAACGTTCTACGTGTCTTCCCTTGTGCGGATGATCGCCATTGTTCCGTTAAATCCCGGTTGAAAACCTGGAGAAATCAAACCTCAGAATCGTTGGTCCTTCACAGCACTCACAAGAATGGTTTTGACACTTTCAGCGATTCAATGATTTGGCTAAACCGCTCACAGTTTGAATGATGCCACTCTGCGTCATCTAATCGTGTCATCCTTGGAGCCCGCAGGAAACCGCTGAACACAGATCGAATCATCGACCTTTTGTATGGGAATAAGGATTGTGCTATGGTCTTGTGATGTCATTTGTAAGCTCAAGGAGTGATGTGCGTTCAAATCGCATAAGAAGTGATTGCAACCCGGGCAAGGGTTGGGGTACACTGACTGAATGTCACCGACGCTTTGTTACAGCAAATCGTGTTTTTGCAAGTAGAAAAATGAATTGCCCTGGTTCTCTCGCTCAGCGTTGGTTTTGGAACAGGTGCGCTGAAATCAGAGTAGGCCAGAACATTTTTTCATCGAGAATTTATGATAAAATATTTCATAATTTAAGGCACTCTAATTTTCTGCTGTATTCCGAAAGTAATCTCAAAAATAATAATGCAGTTTATCTTTAGTAAAAATACTGTACTTTGCATAAAACTATCTATCAAGGTAAACATGAGATTACGGTAAAGAAAGAATATATTTTCCATCGAGAAATTTTGATAAAATACCTGTGAGCTTGGAGTACAGTCCGTAATCTCAAAAAAATATCGGGTTGCAGTCTTCCTTACTCAAAAGAATCCAAAACCAGACGTTCAAAAAACGTCTTCATTTCATATCATCTCTTTGATCAAGTAGACGCTCATAGTTCCTCTTAGAGAATCAAGAGAAATCCGAACATTTGGTAGATCCTCCAATTTCCCTTAAAGGAACTGCTGTGTTCTCTGCGCAGCAAAATCAGAAAGTCAGAGACTAACTCCGAACAAAGACGTCCGCCGACGGTCTCGGACCGCGGAGAGTTGGAAAACCAAACGCAGTTCACCAAAGGAAAACAGGCATGACGTAGTCGGACGATGGTCTCGCCAGTGTACCGACGCTGCGGGTGTCTTTGATCAAGTAGACGCCCAATTGTGACAGCCAGGCTGCAGTATGACGCGCGCTTTGCGTTATACAAATAATAACTGTAAGTTGGTAAAGTCTTACAATCACAGAAGTACATCAGCAGTGGACGAAACTTTGTTCTTTTACCGAAGACTTTACCAAAACAAGCAGGAAGAGAAAGTAGTCGTTTCCGGCGCGCTAATTAATTCCACGTGGTTCACTTTTCGCGTTTTGGAATGCACTCATTTCAGTGCTGTACTTCTAGTCATTACAACATGTTGTTAATGAATTGACCTTTAGTCCTGGAGACGTGCCATGGGCAAGAGTAAATGTTAACATGACTATTTCTTATGCGTGAGAAGGCGCCGATCCTTTTAGGCAATCAACAGTCAAGAGTGCGTCCTTGAAACGTTCGGTGTTAACACTGTTCAGCACTCAGTTTAAACCTTAAACTGGTTTGGAAACGTTCACGAACTCTGTGAACTAGGAAAGCTAAACTTATCCCTTAGTTTAGCCAACTTACATTTAGCCTAAAAAGCTTTTTTTGCGCATGGAAAGTTTAAGGAACTGTTAAGACTGGATGTTTTGCAGGAACCAAGGTTACACTTCTCCCTTTGAGTTTTCCAAACACTGCGAATATGACCGTTCGTCTCTTGTCGAAAACAACAAGCATCTCTTCTGTCAAGGAAAACGGTAGAGCGATCTGTCATCCCAATGCTGTACTTCACCCTACTTGACATAACGTCTTTTGACGTGTACATGTCCACAAAACAAACCAAGTCTTAACATTTTCATCTTTATTCGATCCACTTTATTAAAATCTTTGGAATAGCGGCACCGCTAGTGACCAAAGAGACTAAGAGTCCTCAGCCGCCTATGAGTATCCATGAGCACAAATATGAACAAGATGGAAAAGGGCATCAGACGAAGTTCATCGCGTTCTTCTGAAGTGCAGCGATTTCCAGGTCGAGCTTGAGGGACTCCTTGTCCAAAAGCTTATCGCGTTTCATCAAAACCGACAGTTCACGGACGAGCACCTCGTGCTGAAGCGCGTACATCTCTTGGGAAGCTGGAAGAGATACGGTAGATACAGACACATGGAGCGAAGGTCTACCTTGAGCACGAGAATCAGCGGGAAGTTCAGGCATGTGCTTCTCGAGGACCGAGATGGTCTCCGCATCGGCGGTCACGTTGAACAGTAGGTCGGGGATGTAGTTGTACGCACATTGAGGAGGAGTATTGGCTGCCATAACCTGAACCAGGTTCATCTGCTCAAGGTCGGCACGGGTAGCCTGTAGGGATGACTCGATGAACGCCTTCAAGAACTCTCCCGCCTGCACGCCGACCACATCTTCACACTTCTTGTTGTAGGCTTCGCGGCTGCACCGGGCGAAGCACTTCGTTACTCTAGAACGGGTGTTAAATTCAAGTACCAGAAGTCAGAGCTTACCCGCAGCCCTCATTCGTTTTCAGCAGAGCAGCTTTGAGAGATACCTTATCCGAATTGTCCTTCTTGATCTTCTCGACCAGCGAATTGAGCTCTTCGTTAATAGGTTCCACATCTCCGCAGGACTTCTTGCAGTCTTCCATAACCTCTGGACCCTTTTCTCTCATGCAAGGAGCAAAGGCCAATGTGGCTAAAGTTTAGATTTCAAAAACCATCCTTTTGTCTTTCCACCTACTTCTCAGGCTCTCAGGCGTGCACATGACGGTCATGTGCTTCATACCGAAGGGATTCGGCACAATTCCGCATTGGTCGATGCACTCCTTAGAAGTGGATACCATATCGCAGATCTCGTCGAGGTGCAAGAAGTAGAAGGCGTAGTCAACCGTTTTCGCCACGTTCATTTCAATTTTGGAATCAATGATTCGCTTCATACATTGTTTGACACAGGGATTTGAGTCGACGACCGAATCGAGCTTTGCTTGGAGCGCCGGATGGGATGCTAAAGCCGTAACTTTAGGTGAAATCCGAAAGCACAATACCGTACCCGCCAGTTGGACGACTAGGACGAGAAGGAAGGCACTGAAGACACCCATTTCCGCTAATTCTTTAAGGCTCGAGACGGGCTGAGGGGACACTCGAGATGCGAATCTCGGTAAGGAGTCGTTGATGGCGGTCACCTTTATATTGGCTACAGGGCGCTCCGCCTTCCCATGGACGCATTAAGTCGTCACCAACCAGAAAGTTAGCGACTGGCGACACGCAAGAAAACATGACCGAAGGGCGACAACATAATGGACCGAAGATTTATGTTGGACCAGCCAGAATCTCATTTATTGTCAGGTTAAAGTTCATTTTAAAGGCTGTCTTCGCATAGGTAACACACTGGTGAGGAAAGATACGAATCGTCATCCCAATCTACTTCTTATAGTGTATAGCAGAATAGTGTTGGACTCCCTTCTTATCACGCACCTGTTCTTCACTTCCTTCTTACAATGACATAGCTTCTCTACGTCCTTCCGAGTTTTGTCGCTTTACTGTGCAAGCAGAGACAAAGTTCCTGCAGGAAAAAACACGGACTGTTCTCATGCACACTGTTTACGTGATGGAAAAAACGTGTTCGTGCGTAATGAAACGAAAATTCTAGTGCTGAGATGTTCACTTTGCGTGTTTATGTTAAGGAGTGATTCAACAGAACGGCGAAGAAGTCCGTTTTCTGTAGGAATAGGAATTTCCATTTCAATCACGCAAGCCGTTTGTGTGTTTCTTTGTGTTTTTTCATGAAGAGACTACGGAGAACATCACGAAAACGGGAGACACCGAATTATAAGGAATGCTTTCTGAACTTCCAAAACAAAGAGTAAGGGTTGATGCACATTAAATGGGACACAATTTGAATTTTCCTCACTTTCTACTTTAACCTCAAAGAAGACAGATGTTGTAATGTGTATCTAAAACCCCTCTACCACTTCCCGTGTCGTCTGCCTTCTGGTCATCCATAACCAAGCGCAAAGGAGCGAGATTGTCAAAATAAGGTTTTACTTCCTCTTCCTGGAGCATCTCCAAGTGATTAGTGAGAAAATACCACTAACCACGGAGCCTGCCTCCCTCTCCAGCCGTAAACATCGCGACAACATAAGAAGGGGAATGCCTCGCGTCAACCTATGCAAATCAAGGCATGCAGAAAACAACAATGGAGGGTGTTCTTTTCTCGCTTTCCGTAGTCAAGCCGTTGCAGTAGCAGATCGTCCACGCACGTAACAATGACATCACAAAACCTCTCCTTCCCTGTTTACACATCTTGACAACGCCTTCTCATAGCAATTTCGGTGTAAACAAGTTCATCGACTATAGGCAGGTCTATCACCGAAGGGGGAAAACAAGCCAAATGATCGTTTGACCCAGCTTCCCTGTCACCCGGACGTAGTGATGCCAGTCCAGAGATTTCTCATGTTGGTTTTTACCCTTTCCACGCAGGTTACTGTAATCAATAGTTGTCCCATTTGTGGGCTACTTGGTGGGACTCGCTCAAGTTGTCTGTTTTCGGCCAACTAGTAGTCCAATTTGCACACTTTCTTCCTGTACGTCCAACAGAGAGCGGTCGCATGGACATCGAACAACTAGCAAAGTGGGTTCACCTCCATGGACACTAATCTACGTGTCTCTTCAGAAGAGATGCCCATCTGCCGCCGATGCCTTCGTGGAACTGCTCGACCGAGTTCGACAACATTCAACTCACGGCCTCGCGTCCTAGCAACGTGCCAGAACTGCATCCTGCCTTCGAAGAACCCGAGATGAAGCCATCGCTGGCTAAGGGCAACTCCGTATGCTTCTACACAGCTTGTGCCTGGCTCTGCTGTCTTGCTTGCTCCTCCGCTATTGCCGTGGTTGCTATCAACGCCTACTTCCTTGTCGATTGAAGGGCACATTCCGGAGTAAAGCGGTCCAGTGGTGACCAAAGCCCAAAGGATTGTAATTGAGTTCGCTGTCTAGACCGAGACAAACAAGGTCAGAGAATCCAGTTGGTTTGGTACCCCCGCCAACATCAAGAATCGGGCTTAATCGAATAAAACTTCTCTGTTCATAGAAGTGGACCGTCGCAAACTGTCGACCCCTGATTAGCACGAGTGCCTCACGGAACGAGTTGCCCATCCCTCTAATGTAAACAACCATTAAGTGGAAACAAGTTCGAATTACCGCTCCACTCATCGGCGGTGAAGAGAGACAGAAAAATGATAAATCTAGAAGCACTACTGGAAGTCAGTGTCTCGTCCAACGTCTCCTTAAAAGCCCTTCTTGTTAGATACATTACCTTATGTTGGGTGGGATTCTTGGTTTAGGGCGCACTGGAACGAACAATATGTATTTGGTTAGAATAATAACAATTTAAGGCACATGAAGCCCATATAACCTCTGGAAACCTAGAACTATGATATCAAACTGACAAAGATTCATCAATAGTCGTCCTGCCATCCCATCGACTGCTTCTCCACAAGCTTCTTGAATATTCCATCCTCGACCTTCATCAATTCATCAAATGTTCCGACTTCCGCGACACTGCCAGAATCCAGCACAACAATCTGGTCTGCGTGTTTGATGGTCGACAACCTAAGAAGTGTCAAAGTCAAGACTGCCCATGAGAAGTAGCTCTTACCTGTGAGCAATAATGACAATTGTTTGGTTGGAGTTCTCGAGCAGCTTGTTCAATGCTATTCTAACGAAGTATTCGCTAGTAGCATCCAGGGCACTAGTCGCCTCATCGAGAATAAGAATCTTCGGATTCTGAAGAAGACCTTCTTTGCCAGCCTTTGAATACTATGAACTTACATTGACAAGTGCTCGGGCGATGGCTATTCTTTGCTTCTGTCCACCACTCAGCATAGATGAGCCATGTTCACCAACCATCGTCTGGAATCCTTGTGGGAAAGACTGGATGAATTCAAGCGAATTAGATTGAGCCGCCGCTTGTTGAACCTGAAGGAGAACATACTCATCGTAAGCTTTTGTGCCCAGGTACCTACCGCAGAGTTCGAAATCAGCTCCGGCCTCTCGGCACCGTAAACAATATTGTTCCAGATGGTAGTGGAGAAGAGCGTAGGCTCTTGACCGACGGTGCCGATCTGTCTACGCCAGTGAGACGGATCGATATCCTTGAGGTCGACTCCATCGACAGTAATACGTCCTTCCGAGGGATCGTACAAACGAAGCAGCAAGTTGGCCACAGTCGATTTTCCGCTTCCGGAATGTCCGACGACAGCGGTGGTCTTGCCAGCAGGAATGGCGAAGCTCACGTCGCTGAAGATACGGGAACGATCGGCGTATTGGAACGCAATGTTCTCGAAGCGGATCTCCTTGCTAACGCCGTCCTTCAGAACACCCCCTGAATAAAGAGTTGCAAACTAAAGGATCATTGGAGACCTGTGGCTTACCGGCAATGGGAATCAGCGGTATCCTCGACTTCAGTTCAAAGAGACGAGAACTGGCACCAAGGCCCTTCATGAGCTCAGTGAAGAATCCACTCATACTGGACATGCTACTAGCACACAATATCGCATAGAGGCAGAAAGAAGACAGATCTCCTAAAAGTCTACTTGAACCTCGCAGAAAGTGGGCTGGTTACCATATGACAGGAGTCCTTGGTTAATAAGGTTACTTCCATAGAACAAAATTGAAGTGAGCGCCATATAACCCGTAAATTGGAACTAAACAAAGCTCCTATAAGATGCATCGAACAAGAAATCATACCGATCCAAACATTAGACCCTTGGCAAATCCTTCTCTTCTGGAAATATCCCAGATATCGTTGATTTTAGCCTTATAGGCATCCAGCTCCTTCTTCTCGGCCACCAGCATTCGAACCGTTCGAACGTTCGCCAGTCTCTCCGTGGCCACTTGGTTTGCACCGGCGACAGCTTCCTGCATCAGGAGCGTGTACTTCCGCTGCAGCTTTCCGAAGACGTAGAAGGTTCCCACGATAATTGGGATAACAATGGCCACGACTTTACAGAGAGCCAGTGACGTATAAACCTGAAAAGCTTAGCGTTAAAAGAATCTATTCATATGCAATAACCAACCATTAAGCTTCCTGAGCCAAGGCAGGTGATGAGAGCTCGAGCTCCATCGCTCAAATTCATGGAGACCGAGTATCCAACAATGAGCGCATCTGTTGAGAGCCGGCTTACAAGTTCACCGACTTTGTTCTTGTCGAAAAACGCCATGTCTTGCTTCAAAATTGAGCCAAATACTTTTGTTCGCAAATCGTTGATAACCAACTGACCTAAAGGGTTGTCGCTAGAATAGTTATAAGCTACTTAAGACTAACCAGCAGTATGCATGCAATAAGCTCGAGCGCAAATGGCAGCTGCACCTACGAAGAGGACGCCGATAATGGCGAGAGGGTTCTCCTTGAAATACTTGGCGAGCTTCAGTGTGAAGTCTTCGGGCCTTTTTTCCATGTCCACTCGTTTCTGGTCATCGTGCTCGTCGATGAGCTTGCCAAGAACTCGCGGAACAAACAGGAATATGGAAGAACTAAGGCCAAGGAACCCCATCCCGACTAAAAAACAAAAAAGTTACTCCTGGGAAGGTGAGATGAGAACTTACGCATAATTCGGCCTTTGTAGGGAAGTGCTAAGGAGAAAATATTCTTTAGGTCGCTCCATGTCGCGTTGCGGAGCTTTACAGATGCTCGTTTAGTATCGATGACGTTGACATTGCGACGAAATTGAAGATTCACGTAGTTCTTCGGCTTGACACGGCACAACGTGGAGGCAAGCAGAGATCGGGATATCGTACATACTGATCTTAAATGAAATCAAGGTTCATAGCGGAATGAGTTTTGACTTTGTTTGAATATCAGCATCTCACATTCGATTTACTTGTACTGATAAATACTTGAATCTATCAATACAGGACCCTTAGGTTGTCCTTAAAGAAGGAAGGGCTTCCTCCAGACTTAAGCGGGATGGGAAGGCACTTTCTCGGAGTACTTGCTTTACTTTACATCTCATTGTCGCTCATTTCTTTCAAATCTATCGATATGCTAATACAAGGTCTGCCAAGATCTTATCCGGTGATTGAAAGCTTCACCGCCAGGAACCTTTGTCAATACTCGTTTCTGCACAGACGGAACAGTTGATACACTTGAACGCAGCAGACAGGTGTGCTACAACTTGCACCGAACAATCGCTAGTCCCCTTTACACCAATCGATGAGTAAAAAGGATTGGTTAAAGCCTTCTCAAAGTCAAATGCAACCAAAAAACACCTACCTTGAAGACGAAGAAGGCGCATTCAAGACACCGCAACCAAGGCAGACTAGGCGTTTCGACAGTGCTCCAATCTGCATGGTTCAATTGCGCATGGGTGTCTGAAACGAGGGATCGCGTTACACAAAAGCAAAAACAATTATAACTGCTGCAGTGGAGCGACACCGCAAGTAGGAGAAAGCGATTCATTCAGGCTGATCACACAGGACGCGAAGGGGGAAGAAGACCAAAGTACAAGTACCACGAAGCGGACGCCTTCGAATGAGCGCCCATTGCACCAGAATTTCATCATCTGTGGCCTCTTCGCCTATCCAGCGAACCCAAATTAAAACGACAGTTCAAACACGAACGAAGCATTCTACAGAAACAAAGTGTTGTTCTGCAAAATCTTCGCTTCGAGACAGATACTAGACAGTAAAGAAGTGACGTGCTTGTCGGATGGAGCCACACCTTTTCGCTATCGATTTTGCCTCGCTGAAGTTTGCTCCCCTATCCAAATACTGGAATCTATGATAGTGAAAAGCTGCAATATTCACGCGCTTGATTAAACATGCGCGGAAAGGAAAGGAGGCGCGAAATGCAGAAATTAGTAAAGCTATGCCGCTGCTTCCTTCGCATATCTCGGCGACGCTCGTTGACAAATTTAATTGGCGGAAACGACTCTGCTCCGGTGATGCCACCAAAGAAGCAGCATCACCCAACGCGCAGCACGTTAAGCTTGAGAAATAATCAGAGAGGGGACTAAGCGCGAAGGCTCCTTAGGCCGGCCACGAAGCAAGGAGGCGTCTTTACTGATTAGATTGCCGCTTTTCAAGCCCCAAAATCGAATGTGATGCCTGGCCAAGTGATCCAAAGAGATCAACGGTGCGAAGGGTCGCAGGTGCGAAGCCAGCTTCTGGACTCTTTGCGCCCTCGAAGTTCTCGTCGAGCCGCTCTGAACCGTGAGTGTCGAGCCGACATGAGGAACATTGGATTGTAACGGAAGTGGCTACATCGATTTTACTATCTAACTTTTCCAACCAAGGAGGCACCTGAATCGTTAGTCAGTGCCAGAATCAGCGTTGTGTGGTATGATAAGTCAAAAGGCTCAAACAGTGTGATCAACGTGATCGATCGCCGTTGTCTTCGTACTAGACGTCGTTGACTCGAAACCTATCGAAGGAGCATCGGATCGCTCCAGCCGCTTCATGACTCCACTCGTCGATGACGGGAAGTGTCTCTGCCAGTCCTGCCTCCGATCATGCTGAAGGGTGGATGTCCTTGATACAATACGATATCACTGGAGTGATCGGTGAATTCAGACTTTTTATCTGCTCCAGTAGCTCATCAATAGCGCCCCACCACAGGGCAATCGACCGTTCCCGAACGTGTCAGTTTTAATCAATATCCCAAACGGAAAAATGGACGCCAATTTCGCGTTTCTTCTTCCGATTTTTTTCTTCCACATTTCGTTTCCATGTGGACGTGGTCCTCCCAAATCTCATGTGCTCCCTGGAGATCGGCTTTCAGCATCGCATCTTGCCAGTTATCGTATATATCCCCGTAGAGCTTCGTAACTCTGCTTCTTCTAATGTACCATATTCTAATCTCATAGTCGCGGAGTGACAGTGCTAATTTCCACGGCCAAGTGCCTAACTACATAGTTATTGTGAATTACCACGAATATGAGAAAATTTAATGAGCATCCCGTGCTCCATGTGGTTGTCGCTGTTTTCCCTTTCCCAGGCACAACAGCGGTGCGTTTCTGGTTGTGCTGGATGTGAGTCCATTTGCGCGAATTATTTCCAACGAACCGTGTAAACTCACTTGTCTCCTTGCAGGATTTGCTATAATCAGACTTCGGTGCAATCTTCACAGCGTCGGACTCCAATCAGCCTTAAAAGAATTGCAATGGCGTTTCGAGGAGGCCCGCCGCCTCGATTTGGCATGATGCCTGGATACCGTCCGCCGATGCCACCGATGGGAGGGATGCCAAGTAAGTTTCCACTTCGTCTTCTTCGCTCCTTGTGGTTAGGAACGCTTGTTAGAGTGGCTGCGACATTATATTGATTTTCAATATTATGCTAGAGGCGCGCTAACGCTAGCACACGAGCAAGTGGGGCGTTCATAGTTGCCGTCGACAAACGCGGCAGTACATAAGCGCGCTAGGCTAAAAGTCGGAAACTCTCTGTTTATTATGAACATCGGGTTTTTCGGCACAGCCGCTGCTCCTGGCATTTATCTGAATGGTACTTCCTTCTGTTCTTCATCATGCTAAACGATTGTTTTTAGTGCCTTTCGGTGCGCAACCGCAGTTCTTCGTCCAGCCACCTCATGTAACTCAACGCCCTGCTCCCGGAGCTTCAGCTGCACCGGTAAGTTCATTGTCACGCCATCTACCAACTCATAATTCCCTTGCAGTTTGACAATAAGCCCCCAGTGACCACGCTATTTGTCGGAAACATCTGCGATAAAGCGGAAGACGACCTAGTCAAGTCGCTGCTTCAAGTTTGTGACGTGGCGGGTTTCCATTAATATTTGAGTGCTTTTAGGAATGCGGTCCTGTATCAACATGGAAGCGTATTCAGGGCCCAAACGGGAAGTTGCAAGCATTTGGCTTCTGCGAGTTCGACCATCCCGATGGTACGTTACGTGCCTTGCGAGTCCTAAACGACTTTCAGCTCGGAAACAAGAAGCTGGTAGTCAAGGTTGGTCTGCAGCACCGTTAAACATGTTCAAACGTCTTCTATTGTAGGTCGAAGATAAAACCAAAGCTCTGATCCGCGAATTCCTCGTGAAAAGACGCGAATCGAAAGGTCTCCCGGTTGACCAGTTCGGAGACGACCTGCCCGTTGATGAAGATACCGTAAAGGACGACGATGTTGTGAAGGAGCGCATCACAAAGCTCATTGAAAGCTCTCAACCGGATCTGCTTGAAGACGTGGATGACGGTGAGCTGCCAGATAAGGTTCGTCTTTCTGATTCAAAGGCATTCCATCATTATCTCGTTTTAGGACGACGACCAGAAGGATAAGGATTCATCTTCGTCCAAACGGAAGGTAATAGTCTTGGTTCTTTAGTTACTTTAAGACGTGGGACAGTTTCGGGCATTAATTTTGTTGCTTGCTTGATGATCGTGATGAGGTAACGGACAGCAAATCTTTCATCGATCTCTCTTAGGAAAGCTGCGAACCTTTGGTTTTCGTCAGTTAGCACTGTGTTATGCGATCCTGGAGAAGGGTAGGTTTGTCGTTATGGGGATATATTTGATTGTATTTGTCAGATTGTTTACTACGTAAACATATTTCTGAGAACACGGGGTCAGTCAAAGAACTTATTGCATGCTTAGCGCTTTCTTTATTAGCTCTGTTTTGTTGGATAATGAGACCTGTTGATGTTATATTCTCCGTCCTCTGCTTTCGCTTTGCAATACGTACCACTGAGAGAGTACACCAAACGAAACTACAACACAACAAAATCGTCATCACCATAAGATGCTTTACCGTTCCTATTCACGCTTTTACCGCTTCACTGCACGGTGTGTTGCTTCATAGCTTTGCTGTTCTTGCACTCATCTTCCTCTTTCAAGTGATATGGTGCGACAAGCGGTATAAGCAATAATCTTTCTTTCAGAGGTCGCGGACATGTGAGATTTTGGGTCTGCATAACTTGTGAACACGTACGTAAGTAAATCCTCTCTCTACGCATCTATCCGTGCATGCATTTGTAGCCTTTAGCTGAATTCACTTTCCTGGAATGTGTGCTTGTTGTAATCTGGTCTTCGACAATCTGTAACAAACTTGTCGCGCGCATTCACTATTCGGCCGCTGCCTACCCAATTTTGGCAAATAATAATTCCGGTATTTCAGGATCAGTCGCCCTCTCGTCGGAAAAGATCTCGCAGCAGAAGCCGTTCGGTCGGCGGCAAACGGAGAAAGCATCGACGATCCCGTAGCAAGGACAAAAAAACGTTAGTTGATTAGTGGCTGTGTGATTCTACCGTATCTGTTTTTAAGGAAGAGACGTCGGTCGGAGTCCGGCTCGGAGAGTAGCAGTCGTAGCTCGTCGACTTCTTCGCGCAGATCAGCTAAGGGTTCAAAAGCAAAGAGTGACTCGAAATCGCGGTAGGTTTTCACCGAACGACCTAAAACCATACTTACTCGGATGAGTCGTAGACTCTTTTTTTCTCTGCCCAAGACTCAAAAGCTGCTTAATTCCTTTCGAATTCCCATCAGATTCCTTAATGCCATGGAAATAACCCAGTGGAGGGGGAGTCTTTGGATAGAGGGTCAGAATGGGGGCGGGGGACTCCAAGTATATTGCCAATTTTATGCCTCGTCATCCACGCAATGCGTGACGAAGGGATAAATAAATGATGAAAATCCATTGCAGACGCGACCGCGATGACTCCGAGGACAGTGACGATGCTCGTGAGCGAAGGGCCTTGAAGAAGAAGCTCAAGGAGAAGGAGCAATCCTACCTAACTCGTCTGAAGAAGTGGGAGTCACGTGAACGTCGAATGGCCAAACACTATGAGAGAGAAGAGGTCAACGACAACACCAAGCAAAAAATGCGCCAGTCAGAAATCAAAAAACTTAAGCAATTCCTGGAAGATTATGATGACGACAGGGATGACCCGAAGTACTTCAAGTATGCTTATGAAGTTGGGGTATTTCTACATATTTACTTTCAGTATGAATGCGAAGGGATCCACCTTGTATCAGAGAAAGCGTCTGTACGAGCGTGAACGCGAACAGGACGCGAAAGACCGCCAACGCGAGCAGGAAGAAATCGAGGAGCTCAAGAAGGCCATCTTAGAAGAAAACAAGAATATCGAAAACGTCGATGAAGAAGCGAAGAAGAGACATCAGATGCAGGAGGAGGAGGCGTTGCGCAAACATCGGGAAAACAGTGGCAGTCCCAATCCCCACCTTTCTCTTGGTCAGAAGATGCTCGCCGCCGCCACCGAAGCTAATGGAGAAGGGTCTGCGTCTCCAAGTGGATCAGCTTCAAACGATGCCAAAGTCGCTGATGGTGTGATGAAGATCGGTGGATGGGCCACAGTGAACAGCGAAGGCACCCCGACTCAGAGCATGTCGCCCGCACCTGCCGCGTTCTCCAAACCCAGCACAGCCGCCGCCACTTCCATAGTCTCTTCGTCAACGGTTAAGAAGCCTAATGTGAGCGCTCGGCTTAACGGCGTCTTCGGTGTTGACGACGATGAAGACGACCAAATCGTGGGAATGATGAAGAAGAAGCCTCTGAAACCGTTTGAAATCACTCAAGAAGATCGAATGCAGGCTATGACTGCCGAAGAACGCAAGAAGATGATCCGTGATCTGATTGAAAGAATTCCTACGCAGAAGGAAGACCTCTTCGCATATCCCATCCAGTGGTCATTCGTGGACGAAGACCTCGTCAAAAGCCGAATTCGCCCATGGGTATCGAAGAAGATCTTGGAGTACATCGGCGAGGAGGAAACTTCACTGGTCGACTTCGTCTGTGAAAAGGTCTCAGCGCAAAGTCCTCCAAATAAACTTCTTCGGGACATCGCAATGGTAAGCACCCTATCCTATGATAATCCAGTGTAATGAGGGTTTTCTCTAGGTTCTCGACGAAGAAGCAGAGATTTTCGTTGTGAAAATGTGGCGCCTACTTATTTATGAGAGCGAGTCAAAACGATTAGGAATTCCGGCTAAGTCATCAAGCTCATGAGGTCCAGCTGTTTAAAGTATCTTCGGTATGTACTACAGATGGATCATGACTTCGTGTTTTTAATAAGATAATTGTTGACGAACATTAACATTTGCACTGTATTTGTGGATAAAAGATTCCGTCGTGGAGGGGGAAGTCAAACAATTTCGCCCCCTTTTTGCTCTGCTGCAAGACAGTTTGGGTGCACACGTGGGTACTCGGGTCAACCGCACTCTGCCTGGGTACTCTTCAGATTCACACGCGGACGTCGTGTGTTCATACGGAAGAATTGTCGCCTTATCTTATCTGCTGTCAGCTTGCCATGTTAGACGGCGTGGTTAGAGGCGACCCCGGCACTTTTGCCTCGTGGATGATCCATTGTTCCGATCGGCGATCGCGGCCGCCCTAAAAACAAAGTCTCTCCCTAGTCTACACCGCAATGTTTTATAACAATGGGAGAGGGTGGGCCAAGCGCTGAGTTCGCCACTTCAATAATTCAGTCGTTGTGATTTGCAGCTCGCGACAATGCTCGACGTCACCGATCGTCTTCGGAAGAAGTTGAGAATTTCGAACGAATTTGCGCGAAGCGTTCTGTGCGAGTTCGTCTGCACTACTTTTCTTATTGTAAGCGTTTCCTTAAGTTGCCCAAGTAGACAAATTAGCTAGCAGACAGTCTTTGCAGAAGACGCCGTCTCAGACTGTGTATCGGTGTCTACTGGGAGATTATGTCCGTCTGACTGGTGCTCTCTTCGTCTCAGATTCCTTTTTTTTCCGTCTAGTTCTTGTTTGCTCCACATTTTTACAATACATATACTGAAACACCATTTTTTAAAAGTAGTCAACGTCCGTGAAGATGAGACTATGACCCTTGCGAGAAAGTTCTAATGGCTCTACTTGTCGTTATTTTATGACGTTCAGATGGGCTCATAACAGTTTATGACTTAACGCCTGGAATTACTTAACGACACTTGTAGAGGGACCACGAAGACCAAAGAAGTGAAGGGATGAAAACTGTTTTGCTTACAGTCTATGGTTTAACTTGCCCGAAAGCTTGAAGTCCATTGGGACAAATGTCGCTGATCATTGAAGTCCTCTTGAGACGTTGGATTTCCCTCGAGACCTTGAAATACCCTTGAGGCAAATGCCGATGAACCTCAACAAATGACTTCATTTGTAATGTACTTAAAGAAGACTATTGTTTTTCGCTTACACATTGTTCTATTTTGATCAAAATTTTTCAAGAAATTTATCAGGTCGTGTGGCGTTTTTTTATCTGAACACAATTTCGGACACAGCGCTGGAAGACCCAAAAGCTATAACGACTATCATCCTTTCCCTGGGCATTCTTATCCTTACTATTTCTCTCCCGCTTTGAGCATCTACCACCCCGTAAATCATGCGCTCATTCCTGTCTTATCAACACGGTCTTATCATATTCACCACTGTTGAAAAGTAAAGATGCATAGGATGGGGCTTAAAGTAGAAGGTGCATCCTTTTTCTCAAGCAGCTGATAGACGATGATAGATTAGAGGCAATTAAAAGTGCAGTCGATGAGAGGTGTTGGCCTCAAGCTTATGTTTCGGGCCAATTGCACCAATCAATCATCTGCCCACGACTCTAAAACGTTGAGCTATCAACAGCCCCTTCCGGTAGAGAGGACAAATGATCGACAAAACATGTTTTAGTATGGTGGAACAGCAGTCACAGCCCAATACGTCCTCAGCAGGACTAGATACAACGCCTACATTGGAGTCACTCTAGGATGGGGATTCTCTCTCGTATTTGCAGTCCAGCTTGGGTTGAGGATATCAGGTTTGCCTACTTCTGCGATGCTTTCATCTTACGGACATCTAGGTAGCCATCTCAATCCTGCAGTCTCCTTATTCCTCTTCTCCTTCGGAAAGATCTCATTCGCTCGTTTCCTCGCCTACACTGGCGCTCAGATGGCCGGAGGATTCTTCGGCGCCGCTCTCACTTACATCACATACTATGGTCAGTTTTATCATTTGCGACAATCGAGGAGGAAAATCAATCCTCTTGAAGGAGGACAGAATGAATCTTCCCGTGATTAATGTTGTTTTCCATGATGTGCGGTTGGCTGTCTTTGTTTTTGAGGGCATAATTACGGGGAAAGCAAAGCGCTTGGAATGCTTGAAAGATTCCTGTCATTAGCTGGAACAAGACACGTTGTAATGTTGATTTAGCTTGAGGAGTACATAAAATACTTTAGAAAAACAATGTTTATTATCGGTAACACTCCACAAAAAATCTGATCCATTAAGACGCCCTCAACGCCTTTGACCACGGAAAACGCTACGTGACAGGTCCACTCGCCACAGCCAGCATATTCGCCACTTATCCTCAGCCTTACCTCTCCTTGGCCGGTGGAATAATCGATCAGGTATGTTATTAGATCGTCTCTTTTGATATAAACCATAGCTTTTAAGATAGCCGGGACAGTTATGTTGTGCATCTGCGTTTCCCTCATCACCGATAAACGTAACGGAATCCCGTCATGGCTGCAGCCACTCTACATCGGCCTCACAATCATGCTCGTGGGCATGGCCGTAGGAATGAACTCAGGCTACGCGGTCAACCCAGCAAGAGACTTCGGACCGCGCCTGTTCACCTTCTGCGCTGGTTATGGCCTGAAAGTGTTCAGCTACAACAACTACTGCTGGTTCTGGATCCCCATTGTTGCTCCTTTGCTCGGAGCTCTCATCGGCTCTTGGGTTTACCAGTTGTTTATTGGTATCCACATGCCAGACGAAGAAGAGGTGCCAACCCAGGTGGTATACAAGCCTCATCCGCCACAGATCCTCGACGTGAGGAGTGTTCAAGTGGACAACGACTACAAGAGGTCCATCATCTCGACATCGTAAATCCGAAACATTCGCCATTTGAGTAAAGGGTGCTTACAGATCTATTGGAAGCGATAACTACTACACACGGAGATGAGATGAAGCGAAAACGAAGTATTTTGCAATGTACATACACATAGATTTACGACGTTGTTGCTTGGTAGCAGCTGTTCAGTGAAGAAGCAGGTTCAAAGTTCAAAAATTAAATGAATAGATCATTTTGTAGTATCTGAGATCTTCTCTTGAGTGCTCAAGGGTCTCCTCAAAGCTTATATATGTCGCCTTTTATCTCGACCAGGGGATATCTTTCAACCCCAACAGGACAGCCGAATACAGGGGAAACAATGCTAGGTCTCTTCTGTGCCTTAAACTCAACGGGTATCAACATTCGTAGCTGTGGCAGCTTACCCATTCGTCCTTTCGCCGCATCCCATTCTGAATGAACGGGCAAGCAAAAGAACACTAACGAGGAATAAGGTATAATTAAGAAACCGGTTTTGAGTGTTGTCAACGTAGAGGGTGGGGAGCGTTTCTCTTTCAAATGACCTTCGCGCACTGCGTTCTTCTCTGAAGATGAAGAGGCCTACTTTTGAGTAGGTTCATCTAACTGTTCTCTTGTTATATGAAAGCGATTTTCACTCTAACTTTATTGACACCTCTATTTGAGATGGCGAAACATAGAAAGAAACAGAATCAGTGATATCGGAGTGAAAACGTTCACCATTTTCTTCCTTTGTATCCACCGCCAGTCGCGTATCCTGAAACAGTCAAACATGACACAGTCCTAGAAGCTTTGATCCGAACCTGACTGAGGAGGGGCAGCTCCATAGCCCTGATGAACAGGGGGAGCCTGACCGTATCCTTGAGCAGGTGGTGGGGGACCCTGGCCATATCCTTGAGCAGGAGGAGGAGGTTGAGCGTATCCTTGAGCAGGAGCAGCATAGCTCTGAGGAGGAGGGGGAGCAGCGTAGCTCTGAGGAGGGGGAGCATACGACTGAGGAGGTGGCGGAGGGGGAGCATAAGCCTGCTGAGGAACGGAGTAGCCACCGCCGCCGCCACCGCATCCACAAGGAGGAGGAGGTGGAGGAGGACTGAAAGGATACGGTAGATTGTGAAAAGAACTTCGGTTAACTTACGCGCATCC
Source organism: Steinernema khuongi (assembly GCA_016648015.1). Classification (NCBI taxonomy): domain Eukaryota; kingdom Metazoa; phylum Nematoda; class Chromadorea; order Rhabditida; family Steinernematidae; genus Steinernema; species Steinernema khuongi. The sequence continues at coordinate 45,897 of JADLIF010001167.1, forward strand.
ACATCCACCGCCGCCGCCGCCGAGGAGGTTTCCGAAAAAGAAGGCGTTGGTAAAGCCGACGGCCACGAGGAGAACAAGACCGGAGAGGAACTTCATGGCTGCTGCTTCAGCTTCCACTGACGTCCTCACCCTTTACGCCCTTTTTATGTAAAACCTGCTAGCCGTTCGAACTATTGGCTCAAAAGGTTCGGTTGCAAAAACGGGTTTTTCCTTTAAACTTAGATACAATCAGTTCCAAGGAGCTTGCCACACGCATATCGCGAGCGCCTATCTATCTTGCCCCCGAACACTTTGGACCTGGAGTGGCCTTGACGTAAACGGTTTCAAAGTGCACTGGAATGCGGAAAGCCACGCAAGAAACGGGCTTTACGTTTTTCACTGCTAACAGCCTTGTGCGCCTGCTTGTGACCTTCGAACGCTCTCCGCGAAAACCTAGGAGGAGATAGCATCGCAGCTTCAAGTTCCAGGGTCAAGTCAGCCGTGAAGGGCTCTAATTTCTTGCGTTTTTGAACCCTCCGTCGGGTCCAACCCGGTTCGCATAAAAAGGGGTTGGTTCAAAGGTGTGGGTGTCAGTGCAGCTGAAGCAGCAACCATGAAGGTCCTCTCCTGCCTCGTTCTCGTCGTCGCGGTCGGCTTCGCCAACGCCTTCTTCTTCGGAAACCTCCTCGGCGGCGGTGGCGGTGGATGTGGATGCGCGTAAGTAAATCAAAGCCCTTCTTCAGATCTACAGTGTTCTTTCAGCCCTCCTCCCCCTCCTCCTCCTTGTGGATGCGGCGGTGGCGGCGGTGGCTACCCCCCTCCTCAGCCGGCTTATGCTCCCCCTCCGCCACCTCCTCAGTCGTATGCTCCCCCTCCTCAGAGCTACGCTGCTCCCCCTCCGCCGCCTCAAAGCTACGCTGCTCCCCCTCCTCCTCAGAGCTATGCTGCCCCTGCTCAAGGATACGGTCAGGCTCCCCCAGTTCATCAGAGCTATGGTGCTGCCCCTCCTCAGTCAGGTATGAAGCAGTTGTTAAAAGATGCTTAAGACGTGAAGTGGTTTAGGCTACGCGACTGGCGGCGGATACAAGGGAAGAAAATGGTGAATATCTGCTCTCTGACATCATTGATTTTCTTGTCTTTTTACCTCACGACCCAATAAAAGTAGAGTAAAGTGTGTTGATCACAAGGAGGCTTTGGGAGAGGACATACTGTATACATGATTAGCGTATACGTACATGTAATATTTTTATGGTATAGTCGCACTGCTTCTAAAAGGCATTCAAGAACAGCGAGGTGCTATAATAACAATTAAAAAACTGCTTATTGACCTTGGCATCACTTGAACACCACAACAAGCGCTGCCTTAGTCATTCTTCTCATCTACTGATATCTGAAACCGGCACGCGTTGGACTCACGCCCGTTGAGCTAAAACTGTTCTCAAGTCCAATGAGTGACGCAAATTCCGATAAAGTAGCATGTGCTCCTCTTCCGAGTAGAAAGGCGACCAAAGTTCACCTTAAACCACTTCTGAATTCCACTTGGAACACGTCGACCAACAGCCATTTCCCTAAACTGGTGACATTTCCTCGCCTCCTACTCATCGCGTCATTTAGGGACCACTAATTGGGTTTATTTAAGCGTGCGCTCGCTAAGCGCGCTGGGCGACTGAGAGTAGGCGGCTCTCTGGAGGGCTTCCAGTCGAAGCCCGTCTTCTGATGTGTGGAACGAAAACATTTATTTTTAGATTAGCAGCTAATTAAGTAAACAGATGCAAAGCGCAGAGATGGAAGCAGAGGGCGTCAGCGGATCCTATCACGGCCGAAGAGAGCGTTCACGACCAGGCGTTTCGGGTATTCGTAGCGTTTATCGCTGATGAACGGCCACGTCTGCTGACGGTGTAGCTTTGAGAACATCAACGCGTTTCTTCTCAGGCGAGGCATCAGGACTACAGAACCTGTAAACAGGGTCTTAGTCATGGAAAAAAGAGTCATGGAAAAAAGACACCCAGGAAAGAGTTGTGAAACCCGGTGTGTAGTATATATGGTGAATGGTTAGAAAAAGTGATAAGTATTCCGAGTGCTTCCGTCACAAGTAGGCGTCGATAGGAACCTTAAAAAGAGAGCAAATCTGGGATGGTTTACATGAACCAAATTTCCTTTTTAGAGTGCCTTTTCGCAGTAGAGATACTAATTGTTAGGGCTGTTTTTTGATGCGTTGTGTCCTTGCTGAGCAAATCATTTTCACCATAAATTTACGTCTTTTCTCTCTGGGTTACTTCCCACCAAATCTCATTATAATCTAATGAAGCAACCATATTAACGGACACATTTCTAGCGCCAGTTCTTGAACTTTTAACGTCCGTAATAAGATGTTGAACTGTTCAGACTGATACTTCTGGCAAGGAGGCGAGATCCGGCCTGTTTTTCCCCGCATGAATCATATCAGGGACTTTCAAACAGAAGTGACGTGAGTACTGTACTCTGTTTTACATAAACTTTACGTACTTTGAATTGCCTTTATTGTAAGGAAGCAACAATCTATTTCTAACTTTGACCTTAAGCAAACCTCCTCATTTATTGGCTTCGTTACCCTCTCTTCGTCATCCTTTTTCTTCCAAAAACACCTCGTAGAAATGGAACTGAATTTTATTAGTGTTGTGCAAATAACACGCAACGTGCAATAGCACGTTAAGTATTATTATAAAGTTGTGGATAAGATTTCGGGAGTTTTCGCCCAAAATTTCTCTGGGGACCACCCGAGTCTTGTCTTATCTATGCGCTCCCAGCTAATCACGGCGAGTCTTCATAGAGAAAGCGCGTGATACCTAATTAGATTGGCGCTTACGTGGGATCACTTTGGGCAAAACAGATAGTGCTCAAATTAGAGGCGAATTCTTGGAAGACATCTCGTAAGAAACTATGCTTCCCTTCATGAAAAGAAAAACAAAAACACATCTTTTCCAAAAAAAATGAATATGACTAAGGATCCGCTGGGATGACATGTCGACATGTCCGATGTGGTCTAGTGGTTAGGATTTGCGGCTCTCACCCGCAAGGCCCGGGTTCGATTCCCGGCATCGGAAAACATTTTTGTTTTTTTGGGCAATTCGGAATTAGGGACAAAGAATAGAAAGATACAGTAATACTTTCCAACATTTATTTCAATTCCTATTTTCCTACGGCAGATGATTTCAAGGTAACGATTCAAATTCTGATATCTGTGCAACAGGAAAGATACCCATATGGTGGATGAAAGATGTTCGTGGTCGTGGGGTGTCTCGTGGTGGGAGTACGACAAATAAAATAAGGTTTAAAAAGGTAAGATAAAAAGGAGCAATTTGAGTAAATATGGGCATTATAATACACATGTGATCTATGTTGCTAATGGCCAGCATTTGAAGCGTGAATAGCAAAGTTAATGGAGCGCAAATATCATCAAAATCGAAATGGAGTCATGCTTTATAGCTATTGCCCGAGGTTTTCACCATATATCCAAGCACATAGATTACAGATCGGAAATTCAATGGTCTGTGAACCTCCTTAAGAGACAATGACAGTCAAGATACAAGAATGAACGTATCTGTTTACGATGTATGCTTTCCGTGCAAACGAATCGTCTAACACGGCCGTGAAGAGTGAAATATGGCGCCGACTTAACCCTGTTTGGTTTTAAGTGGCATGTTGTGCCCTCAACTTAGAAGAACGTTGGTTTGACATGAATGTTTCGAGATTTTGTGTTTTGCATTCTGCTTGTTAAACAACGTAGCTGATCGGATAATCCCTTTTAAAATGTCTCCTCACATCTTTCCATTTTGAACGAAACTTTCGAAACTTTGAATCGAATTCTACATGATGCCTAAGTTTCGTTCAAAATGGAAAGAAGTGAGGAGAGGTTTTATGAATGGAAAACACAGACCGAATGCCTACATCGGTATCAACATCCACCTCGGGCGCAGCTCCCTCCTTTCAAGAAACCCCAAAAATGACTTATTGTGCACATTTAAAAAACTCCCTATTCCCTGCCAGCTCACCTTCCGGCCCATAGTCGACAACTTGTGCCGAAGACTGCACGACGAGAAGGATGGCAATAAGAAGGAGAACAGCCTGAAGCACTGTCACCATCGCATTCGACCTCGGCGGGACGCAGAACTGAAACTCTCTTTCGCGTTGGCCTGTTCGGCGTCCCCACGAGGGGCGGGCCCTTCTTCCGCGCTTTCTTGCCCCAGTGGTCATCGTTTAACGCCTCAATGGAGCACAATCGCCATGGCACGGGTCGTGTTAATAACTTCACAGAATTGTTAATTGCAAGTAATTAAGTCTGCCGTCTGCAAGAAGGTCATTTTGCGGTTGGCGCCTTCTGCAAGGAGTGCCAATTGAGGCGAGCCTTGTCCTGGTGGGAACAGGAGCCCAACAGTGGAGGCATTATAATGGGTTAAGTAAAGGCCGCCGAGACATTCAGTAGATTTCTAATCGTGTGGATTATTGGCAAACCATACATTAGAGAAGATTAAGTGGAGTGAGACATTGTCGTCCTTAAGACGCCTCTTGCCTGAGGAGCCACCGCCAACACGCCAAAAATGAAGTTTTTCTTCGCAAGACGCTGAGGGATTCCGAGTCCCGGATTCCTATTGTCCGGTGTAATTCCATATGCATAAGGAAGAAATCTTTTCACAAGTTTTCTCAACGTCTCCTTCGTCACGATTCTGGGGAAATTCGCATGAGCAATGTCACGCATCTGACACGTTACGTGTCAGTTCCAAGGAGTACATCGAGCAAGGTGAACCTTTCAAACTAGACTATTTATACGATTACTTTCATAGAAGCGTAGGATTGTAAGTGTCGGAAAACTCCTTGAGCGTGAGAAAGTGGTCGTGCTCTGTGCTGGTCTTTGGGAAGTCCGAGAAGAATGCTTTCTTGATTCTAAACAAGCTCATTTCCGGCATTTCGCTTTTATCCTTTTACTTCTATTTCTTCAATAATTCAAAAGTGACTAGAGAAACATTTAGGGTTAATGGTTGAATATGGCAAGAGCAGGATAAGGGGATTTAGTGGATTGATACACGAGGCCCTGTAGAGCATAAAGGATTTCAGAAAATGTCGGAGTTTGCTCTTATCCTTATCTCGGAGTTAGTCTTTATCCTCTTCATCTTCCTTGTCTTGCGTTGATATTGAACACACGAGGTCAGAAGGGCAATTGCTTAGAAGCACCGAACTTGTGAGGGATATCCACATATGGTTTCACAGCGCTATCCCTGAATTATAACGGTGATAGGGCGATCACCAAACTTTACGGGTCGCACAACTTCATGCGAGAGCGCCTTCTTGCCGTTATATTTTTGCTGTCGAAGGTCACCATACGTAGATGCCAAGGGGTATCGCGAAAACTGGGCGTTTCGGCTAAATATTTTGTTCTGATTTGTTTTCGGTCATGAGCGCCTATCGCGATGTTTTCTTTCACGTTGCTGGAGTTTGCCATCCGCCATAGTTTCGGCTTTGCTTATCGGTTTGGCTGACGTTATTATTTCATTTTATGCCATTTCAGTTAAACCATGAGCTTCCTGCGTCCTCCTCCGGCGGGAACTAAGCTTACCCCCTGGGTTCCGGACCTCATCTTCATCCCAATCTCCCGCGCCTTCGAGAGACTCGGTGTCTACTTCTACAACCGAGTGATTAGCCGCACTGAGATCGGCCTTTTTGACAAACGCTGGAACAAGAACATCCATGGTCCTTACTGCCACTGGCGCTATTACGGAAAGCGTAAGCTTTCACATTTTAAACATCCAGGTTAACTATGGGTAATTATAGGCGACATCAAGCTGATGGATGTGAAGCTTGCTGAGCTTGGTGCTTGGATTGCCCGCCGCGAGAAGACTCCTAGTGCAATTTACAACGAGTTCGTCCGCAATGTATGGCGCGTGCACAACCTCTATTACTCTGGACCAGTTTACAACAACACTGTCAAGACGATCTTCCGCTTTATCTTCATCTACTCGTTCCTGAACTGGCTGGTGAAGTGCCACCGTTACTGGGACTTCCAGAAGACCATGTACCATTGGTAGTTTATGTAGGTTGACGACCAGGATGGAACTTACGGTAACTGGACTGTTTGTTCAATAAATAAGGTAGATTTTTTTTCGTCGTTTTGTTGCTCTGATTCTGCATTTACTTTGGAGGTTTTTTGTTATATATTTTGTGTCCAGAAAACCGTAATTGACACATGTCATGTGCCGATTCAAACGTCATTGGATTTGCTTCTCTTTCATGGCCGTAACATATGTGTGTTTTCGGCCAACGAACCAGGAAGGAAACTGTGCCTGCAGCGTGGAAGTAGCTTGTTGTTTTCGTCCCTTTTTGTTTCGTCAAGACCTCATCTATTCGTTATTAATTTACGTTCTGTCACCTTTTGAGAGAGTGCATTACTGAGAAGCATATGTTTACCCTTTGCCTCCTCAGCAGCTTATGATCTATTTTGCACAAAGACATCAGTGTCCTTTATGCTTAACATAGTCTCTCTTTCATTAGATCGCACTCAAGCGTGTTTAACAACAATGTGGTGCTCGATGTGGAAGGTCCTTTTATGTGGTTAACGCCAAACATGAATCACATTTGTGTTAGGAACGTCACTGTTGGCTCAGTAACGTCATTCATCCCTGAGGAACCACTTCTTTCCTCAGGTCTTGGGAATGGGACACAGACAGATCGCCACATGAGAAGCTAAACAAATTAGTGTAGAAGTCGCAGGTTAATCAGTTTCGCACGTCATGTTCTCACGGCTTTATTTAGCTCAGTTTTATATGTTTTCCTTCCTTTAATTCAGCGAAAATTACAACCTTCAAAGCGATGGTTTAATGGATATCAGCAAGATCGGCGTTTTCTCTTCGTCCTCCCTGTTCCAAATATGAATTCCGATCAGTAGATGATACATCCAAGCGCCTAATCCTGCGCCAATAAACGGAAAGACCAGTGGAATCCAGAACCAACAATAGTCGTTGTAGCTCCACACTTCACTACCGTATCCCACGATCCAGGTGAAGAGGCGAGGGGAGAAGTCGCGTGCTGGATTCATCGCGTTCCCTGCGTTGGCGAGGGCGATGCCCGTGATGAGCATCATGAAGCCGATGTAGAAGGGTTGTAGGAACATCGGGATCTTGTTGCGTCGGTCGGTGATGAGACACACCATGATGCCTAGAGTTGCGGAGCAGGCGATCTGGAAGTGAACGGTCACTAGAATTGATGAATTCAGTGTGATTCGATCTTTTAGATCTGCTTCGGAATAGGGACGGTGCGGCCCAGCAGGCTGGTGTCGTCCAATGTGAACCCTTCGCACCTTCCGCCAATTTTACAAGAAAATGTGCTAGAAGTTTCAACTAATGTTGAGTGTTTGACGATCATTGTGAATCTGAATCTCTGAATCTACTCTTATGCTGCTACTATACGGACATAGGCTCCACACAGGAAGTGGACTGTGTTATAAAAGACGAAACAAGAAACATTGACCACACAAGAACTTTATTGAGCAAAGACAAACAAAGGGACACACAAAGGGGTTGCTTTTCACTCTGTTTCAAACAACAGCTTCGCGATGATCCTGTTGGCGTTCTGGAGACGGGTGGCGAGGATTTCGTTCTCCTCAAGGAGATCCCCGTTCTTCTCGGCCAAATCCCACATCAGGGGGCGTCTTCTTCTACACCTCTCAAAATCAATTGCCCGACAGGCACTCTTCTTCTTCCGTTTGGCGTTAAGCTCCTCGACCTCTTCTTCCAAGTAGTGGATCTGGGCCGAAGCCGCTTCGGCCCACTCGTCGCTCTGGATCTGGGTGCGAACGAGCTGGCGCGTCAGCTCCTCCAAGGAGCTCTTACTGGCGAGAGCCTCCGCTTCTAGCAGCTGGATGCGGTACTGCGCGTTTTGCAGACTGTTTTCCAGCTTCTCGTTCTGATTTAGGGTGTCCTCTAAGTCCATGTAAGGTCCCAACATTTCATCGCCTATGTCAGAGACAGGGCAGTACAGTAGGCCCTTACTCTCTCGCTCATTCTCCAAAGTCGCCGCGGCTTTCTTGACCCTTTCCTGTAGTCGTTGGTTCTTCGCCGCCAGGTTGTAGTTCTCGAGAACCGCTTTCTTGAGATCATTCTTATGTTTTGTGATGATTCTGTGAGTCATCACTCGGATCCCTTCCAGCTCTTCTGACGATGTCTTGCAAGCATCCTTGAGGATTTGATTCTCAAGTTTTAGATTGGCGATGATTTCAGCCGAGTTGTCAGGCTGACGGCGATCCTGGACGGGCTGACGGCGATCCTGGACGGGCTGACGGCGATCCTGGACGGGCTGACGGCGATCCTGGACGGGCTGAGAATCTCTGCGAGTTTGATTGTCCTGCTGGCGAGAATAAGAAGCGTCGGGCAAGAGAGCCATGAGAGATTCAAGAGCAGCTTCAAAGCCTTCGACAAGGGAGATGGTCGCCATTGTGAAGTTGAACTGTTGTATATCTTCCAACATGTAAAGAGCCTTATATGCATGCCAGTAATGCAATCTGGCCTCGCTTTTCCTTGAACCACGGGAGATCGCAATGGTGTTTTAATCTAGCGTCGCTTTGTCATAACTAGCATCGCTTTACATTCCACGTGATCCTCGAATTGTCAATGTAATGCTAAAATCCCCGTACCAACCGATGTACAGCATTGCAGTTCGCTCAAGTCCTCGGTAGTATAGTGGTGAGTATCCGCGCCTGTCACGTGCGAGACCCGGGTTCGATTCCCGGCCGGGGAGTAACACCTTTTTCTCAGTTTTGTCAAGTTTACGCTAAATTCTGTCTTAAGGATAAGAACTCTATTCTCTGGTTGATTAAAAATATATGTTTCGAAGAATTTCAACTTCAAAAAATGTGTTTCGAATCCTCACTTTTAATGTTTTTGCCTCAAGCGGAAAACACGCTCCGTCCATGTTTCTCCGAAATCTTCAAATCACCTTGTTTTCCCCACACACCATGGAAATATTCGGCAGTTCCTGTCAATTTCTGAATTTAATTTCCACCGTCTGCACGCGTCTTGCCCACGTCACTTGTCACCTCTAAAGACCGCTCCTCCTTTTCGTCGTTTTTTGACCTTTACCAGATCTGCGGTCTAGTATCTTTTAGGAAGCATATCTGCACACGTCTCGCTCACGTTCTAGGGAGCATACCATAGGGAGCATAGGCGTAACCGTAACCAAAAGAAGAGCAGCCAAACAGGTAAAAGAGGCAAAATTCAAGTGTCAAAGGTCAAAGGAGATCAAAGGCCTTAGCGGACACTTCGGGAAGTTCCCTGATAAAAATTCTTAAGGTGGCACAAGTTTGAATTACCTGGTCCCAAATAGCACCAGCCACAGAGAGGTAGTCCCTTGGATAGGTGCCAAAGATGCCGGCGGTGGCGTTGGGTCCATACACCTGGCGAATTCCTCCGTCAAACGCGTTTATTCCATCTGCAAGGGGATATCCCACTACGTCAAACGCTGGACTATACCGTAATAGGTGAGAAACGCGATGGCTGCGGCACAGAAGGTCGCTAGGAACTGAATAGGGACATAACAGATGAGCTTCACGAAGCCAATGTGGCCAAAGGAGAACATGAAGAGCGAGATGGCAGGGTTGATGAGGCTTCCTGAAACAGAGATGTTCAACTAGAGATGAGCTATAGGAAGTACCGGAAGTGCGGAAGCCCATTTGGACAGCGAAGAAGAGTGACATGGCCCATCCAAAGTGGATGGTGAAGTAGTCATTGGCAGGTTTCCTGGTGAGCACAGCATTGGCGTTCACGCAAAAGCCGATGTACTGAAGAAGATATGTGGGAATTAGCACGAGAAACAAGGCCAAGACTGCTTCTGACACTTCAGCACTTTTGTCAGAGTTCAGTTAGGGAAAAATATTGACATTAACTTGGATGAAGCTGGAAAGAGGACGTCTCTGTTTATTTTTAAAGATCAGGGGTGTCCAAGGATCCCTGCGAAAGATCCCTGGGGTTTCCTGCGTATCTAGCCTAATTAAGCTTTCTTTATATGCACGGAAAGGAGAAGTCTCCAAAGAAAACGTTAAAGGGTGTCCAGATCAGATTATAGTCATTTCCTGCATGGCTAGCCAATTAAGTACACCAATATCTGTATTCCTGTGTTTTTGTTTTCCTAATACAAGTTCGAGAGTCACCAGTTAACGATACGATCTCATCAGATAAGATCGAGATTACGATCAAGTGAGTTCCTGACAGCGGTGAATGATTACTTATTGTCTCCCATTGTGATTGTTTTGGCACTAAACAAACAGCTTTGGAACCCACTTACCATAAAAAGAAATGTGCAGCAGAACTCGCAGATCACACATCTAGCAAGCTCGTTTCGTATCCTAAGCTTCCGCCTCACGCGGTCGAGAATCGTGAGGGCAGCCATGGTCGTCCAGTCGCTTCTTGGATGGTGTTGGACTTGAGGAAAGGGGGCTTAGCAGGAGATGCTGCCATCGACGAGAGGATGGGAATCTTAACCCAAAGCCTCTTTATAACACTTTTCTGAAAATGTGGCCAGTGATGTTTACACACATTTCGAGAAGGTGAGAGTGACACGTGATGGGTTCTAGAAGAAGATGGTACTTCAGAGATCTGTGGTCTATGATCGAAATAGTGTTTGTCGATGTCTCTCTTGATTAGGGATGCCCACGGACCTGCTCTGCAATGGCGAGATGGAAATACATGCTCCAATTTCTATGTCCTTATATTCTTTCCACCTGAGCAACTCCGATGAACTCACCGAGCAATAATTGACCTCACGACCTACTTCCATCCACTATGCAACATCCACTTCCCAACCCTTCATCGCAATGATCGTCCTCTGCCTAACTTCCCTATTCCTCTCCCTCCCACTCAGCTTACAAACCGATACTTTCCCCACCGTTGAAAAGTGCGTCTTTGCGAAGCACTACGTGCTGAATCACATCGTGTTCAACTGCACCGGCTCTGGCCTCGTCAGGACGTACAAACCTGTCGGTAATCCTTGTTTTTAATCACCTCTTTGAGATCACTTCGAGTTTAGGCTGTGCTCCGGTAAATGACAGGAAAGGCCAGAGGTTAAACATAGGACAAGTGCACAAGGGATTTGGATTCCTCTACGCGTGTCATCAAGCAGGCTCAGCGCTCGAGTACAAACCGATTAGTGAGTTTAAAAGAAAGAAGGTGTGGATGGTCAGTGATTTGAGGATGCCTTCTTGACGATGTGGAGATGGACAGTGGGATGCGTTTGAGAAAGAAGAACGTAGAGTACTCGTGCATGAAGGATCCAGAAGGCCCGATGAAGATGAAACAAGTGTTTAGTAAGTTACCGTAACCACACAAGTAAGCTAAAAAGAAGTCCACATGGATGGTATTAAGCCCAAAAACGCGGGCACTTCCGTTCCTAAAGGTCGACAGCAAAAATAAGGCTTTGCAGAACCACGGAAGCAGAATTGAGGTGGCTCCCAGCCGCTCGCCGAACTAGAACAACACGCGCTCTTTAAAGATTGGCACGCGGTGTCAAGTGCCGGGAACTTCGTTACACGACCAGAGATTATAGATATTGTGGCCGTGAGCGAGAGGCTCTCAGCAGATTAATTTTAGCTAACGGCGTTGTTTACTGACTGACAATCTTGGGTTCTCCCGCGCGTGACTTCCAAAGAGCGAAGAGGGAGTTTTGGAGAGTCGACTGTGATGGACTTGAGTAGATTAGAGCAAAATTCGACCGTTTTTGCAAAGGAACAAAAAGTAAACATGGTCTTTTGATCTTGGACATGTTGTGTTTGCCAACGACTTTTAAAAATACGCGACTAGGCTTCACTGGTCCTTCAGTCATTGTTTGCCCTGCAGAAACGTTTTGAATTTGTGCCTTTTCCATAGTGAAGTGTTAAAAGAGAATGAAATCTTGATTTGTTGATTTTCTAAAGTTTGATTCCTATTTCAAAACGTCTTCCAGCCCTACACAACCTATGCCGTCCTGGGAGCAACCGAACTCAGTCACCCACGACATGCGACGGTCAGAGTGCTCATTTCATCCACTCAGAGTACGGTATTGGAAGGACCATCAGCGTGGATATACTCAGAGATTCTGTAATCAGCTAGTTTTATATTTATCCATAATAGTAAATAACAGTCCACCAAATAAATACATACTGTGTACAAACAAAGTAAGTTGTGGAGCGCAAATTGGCCGACAGAGTAGAAAAGTTCTCTTTTATTACGGAGAACGTACAAATCACAAATTTTGTGTAATAAAATGATATTTCCTTGTGATGAGTTTACTTCACATCGCTGAATTCCACACCTACATTAATACACGTCAAAACAAATCAAAGGTTACGGTAGCAGAAACCTTATCATTCGCTGAGCCACTGGGCCTTTCAGTGAAGACCGGCAAGATTGGTCCTTGCGCCTTATCGCTGAAGTGGACCCCAATCAAGAGTTGGTATCCCCAGGATCCCACTAATGCGCCCACCATGGGACACACGATCGGGATCCAGAACCACATGTAGTCCCTGTAGCTGAACACTTCGATACCGTAACCGGCGATGTAAGTGAAGAGGCGAGGAGCGAGGTCACGAGCCGGGTTCATGCCGTTCCCCGCGTTGGCCACCGCCATCCCTATGATGCAGATCATCAATCCGTGGTAGAGTGGCTGCAGGAATTTGGGGATCTGGTTGTTCCTATCGGTGATTAGAGAAATGCAGATGCACATGACGGCGGTGCAAGCGATCTAAGAAGACAAGATTTGAGCTAAAATAAGGATATTAAACCTGGTCGACGATAGCTCCTGTGACGGACAGGTACCCTCTCGGGTAGGTGGCGAAGATCCCAGCTGTTGCGTTGGGGCCAAAGACCTGTCGATGGCCCCCATCAAAATCGTTTATTCCATCTAATATATGGACTTTTACTCATTTCAAATCAATGTCACCCTACCGTAGTAGGTAAAGAATGTCAGTGCAGCTCCACAGAAAGCGCCAAGGAACTGCGCCACCCAGTAGAACAGCATTCTTCTCAGTCCGATGCGACCGAACGTGTACTGGAAGAAGCTGACCGCCGGATTCAAGTGGCTACCTTGACTATCCATACTTCGACTATGGCTTGGGATACAGCTTACCTGATATGGCAAATCCCATCTGCACGGAGAAGAGTTGTCCCATGCCCCAGGCGAACTGTGCCGCGAAGTACTGGTGTTCTGGTTGTCTTGAAATCACGTCGTTAGCATTGGAGCAGAAGCCGATGTACTGAAAAGATGGGGCTAAACGCATAGCATGTGAAGTAGCTTGAAGTGAGAAGTGGATTTCTCGATTGTTTGGACTAGTTTGATCAGTTTTAAGGTCGACTTTCACTATTATTCGGAAGGTCACTTCACTTTCTACTGACACTCTTAGGCTAACTTCCGGACCGAAACTCCTTCCCTCCGATTCTTCACTCATTTGCTGTCTTTTTGCGCAGCTGTATTGTCGATCTTATCGGCCCCGCCTGCTTCTTTCTTATCTCAGAATGACTAATTATCCTTTGTACTGTTTAACCCACTCAACAACATCAAGTTAGGTCACCCGAAAAGTTCTGAGTCGATTTTACAAGAAAAAAGCTGTATTAATAGCAGCCAAACACTGTATAGAAACAAGATTCTAGCGAACTCGAAGTCGATCACAAACTGTTTCCTCTGATTTGAAACCATAGGTTTAGTAATTATTGCGCCTAAGCGTATGCAGGAGCAGGTAACCGCCTAAACACATCCCCTAAAAGCAGCTAACCAACTCACCATGTAGAAGGCCGTGCACACGAACTCACAGAGAGCGCATCTCGTCAGATCGTCGCGAATACCGGCCTTCGCCTTCAGTCGGTCCAGAATATTCGTCGTCATGACTGGGTGACTTCGAGTGGGGCGCTTCGCTTTTTAAGACTTCTGCCCGACGTCGGTCGGTCGATATTGTTTTCGCAGTCGTGATCCAGGCACCATCACCTCCATCACGTGTTTGTGAAAATGTCGCTGTTTAACAATTGAAAAGTGGAGCGTGGCAAAAGAAAATAAGGGGATTTTGGAAGGGGGAGGTGACGAGTCCACATTTACGTACAACAATGCAGTGATGTCACTGGGTGCGAGGCAGCCTCTTCTCTCTGTCGATTGATCTCACTGAGCATTGCGGGAGGTATTTCCTCAATTAGGGAGCTCAGCTCCTCAAATACTGACTGCCAAACACCCTATGGAAAGGGAGCATTGATCTTTGGAATCAATCCGATTGTCCCTAGTGGAGAATGGAGTCCTAGTGGAGAAGTCCGTATACAGGAATTTGGATAATAGAATGCGATCTACTGGGTGTCTCTTTGGATACGACCATAGGATGACGCAGATAACCCCATCAATAAAAAAAATGGTTCCAAGTCGCATTATTTCCAATTGATTCGATAACTTGGACATAATGTCATGAAAAAATGACCATATTCACATTATTTAGGTCACTGATAACTCATATTTATTACTTTAACAAGTTTGTACAACATCGATCAAATCCACCTGGTTCGTTTTCGTCCTCCTCCTTCTGGCCTCCTAGGCTTGTACTCCTGAAACACCTTCCACTAATTCTTATACTTCTCCCAAGGCACTGACTTATTCCTGTAAAAACCTTTTCCTCGACCGAACTCTGCGACGTATTGGAGGAGATGGGCAAGATCGGAGATTTTTCGCATTCGTCGTCCGCCAAATGAATTCCAATGCAGAGTTGGTATGCCCACGCGCCGACGATCGCCCCGATCATCGGACACACGATCGGGATCCAAAACCACGTGTAGTTCCTGTAGCTGAACACTTCGATACCGTAGCCGGCGATGTAAGTGAAGATACGAGGGGCGAGGTCACGAGCCGGGTTCATTCCTGTGCCAGCGTTGGCCACGGACATTCCCACGACGCAGAGCATGAGGGCGAGATAGAAAGGCTGGAGGTGTTTGGGGATGTTGTTGCGTTTGTCGGTGATCATCGAGACGCAGATGCACATGACGGCGGTGCAGGCGATCTGAGAGAGTGAGATTTGGAGTACAATCAGTTGGGATGCGGATTAAACCTGGTCGATAATGCCTCCAGTGACGGATAAGTACTCTCGTGGGTAGGTGGCGAAGATGCCAGCGGTTGCGTTGGGACCGTAGACCTGTCGATGGCCCCCGTCGAAGGCGTTGATTCCGTCTATAAATGAGGTTTACTGTGGCCTTATGGTTTATCCAAAAGTTTGTTTCCACTTCATTTATTTATATTATTATGTCTAATAGGATCTAACTGAATTCTGCGCCTAGATGATGTTGCTCATAGCCTGAAGTATCCTCCTTTTTCAGTCTCATGGATCTGTACGGGTTCAGTGCAATGAGAAGAAGCTGTATGGCGGATATCTATTCTATCGCCTCATTCTAATGTCTCCATGTCAAAAGCTAGTGTCGCTAGCTATAGATTTGACCTACCGTAATAGGTAAGAAAGCTGAGGCCAGCTCCACAAAAAGCCCCGAGAAATTGCGCCACCGCGTAGAGCACCAATCTATCCAGTCCAATGACGCCGAAGGAGTATAGGGCGAAAGAGACCGCAGGATTCAGATGGCTTCCTGAAACATATGATGTCTCTGTGGCTCACATCTCAAGATGCTGACCTGATATGCCAAAGCCCATCTGCACCGCGAACATCAGAGCCAAGCCCCAGGCGAACTGCACGGCGAAGTATTGGTTGGCCGGCTGCCGCAGGAGAACATAGTTGGCGGTGGCGCAAAAGCCGACATACTAAACCAACGATGAAGGACACAGAACACACTACTTTTTCGACCCCTTCGGCCCCTCCGCGTTTACATGTACCCGATGCAAACCTCTGACTCCGCTCGTCACTACTTCAACGCCAATCCGATTTGGCGCATGTGCGATGAGCGCATTTTGAGTGCATTTGGGTTTATCGAAGTTCGAGAAAAACGATGGAGGTTTCGGGAAGCGATCAGCACGCGGAATCTTAGCATACCGGGATTACGGTAGCTTTGTAAAATCGGTCTAAAGGTTAAACCTCATTTGCTTTTAGAAGTCACGTTTGTGATGATCACGGATTTTATGGCTTTTGTTCGACAGTACTGAGGAGCAAACAAACAAGATTTGTGCAAAAACGGGTCCCTGCTATCAGCAAAATAGATCTGGAGGATGTTTTCCTGGAAGCCCGTGTCTAATAAAATGTATGTTTTATCTGAAGCTGAAAGGCTCTTCATCGCTGCTTTCTCGGAATGAACGAATATAGTCTACAGTAATCAGAATTGGTAAGCTAACGAATGGGAAGTAAGTAATCTTTCGAGTTTTATAGAAGCCAATCCATCATTGCGAGAGTTTGTGCCCATTTCTTTTCATGCACACAAACAGAACCAACTCTGATATGGTATTTTGCACACAAACATAAACAGCTCTGATATCGTATTCTCTGTTTTGTTCCATTCTCCTAAGGACACAGCCTTGTTTGTGGTGTTTTCTCCAATATATGTATGTCCAGTTACTTTACGGAAATAACTCATTAATCATTACCTGAAAGTAACCTGAAAGTACTGTACCTATCAGAACCGTAGGCCACCCAACTTTAAGTAACTCAAATTAGCAGGAAAATGTAATCGTGACATAATATTATGTGGGATCTAGCAGCGACGGTGGTCAACCGCTATGGTGGACTCCTGCACAGATTTTTTTAAGAATACAAAAGTCGTATCATTGGTGAGGTCGAAACCTTGGACTCGAATATCAATAAAAACCCCCGTCATGATCTTTAAGATGATTAGCAACCACTGAAATACTTACCATAAGGAAAGCGGTGCAGATGAACTCGCAAAGGATGCACCTAGCTAAATCGTCGCGGATGCCCAACTTCGCCTTCACTCGATCGAGCATGGTCAGGACGGCAGTCATCGTCGACGTGCGAAGCTTATGTACTCGGCGAGAACGTTTTCAGGTCTCGTGCCTCTTCTCCCGGGCCCCCGGTTTTATAACCTTTTGCGCCGTTCACCAGGCGTGAATCTTGTTTTGTCGGATCCAAGCACAAGTCCCGCCCCTTGTCACGTTTCCTGCAATACGATGTATGAGAACGTTTCGGGTTACAGGATGGAACGCGGGGAGGAGGACCGAAATGGGAAAAGAGCGACGGAAAGGGAGGGGAGAATAGTGATGATAAGTGTAGGCCGCTACTCACGTTGAATTTGAGCCATGGGAGGGTTGTGAAAAAGAAGGGCTGCTACCAACTTTGAGCGGCACAAGAAAACTGTCCAAAGGAAGCACATACTACTGTTCCCCAACAGTCAACATCCAACAGTCACAAAATCCATTTGGGTCCACGGTACAGTTCAGCGAAAGGGCGACGAAGAGTGGCGATCTTTGAAAGTGAGAACGATGACGTGGTGTGATGATAATAACAACGGATAAGTACGAAAATCTCTATGGTATTACGGTAGTGCATCCGATCGTGAAACACCTCGATAAACGGCCACACAAAGACCAGTATGAGGCTAAACACAGTACAAAATCAGGGTTAAACAACTTAGGGTTCGATAATAAAGCATCACTGAAGCAAATAAGGAGCTTAAAACTATGTAATTAAAAAAAAAGCTTAAAAGGCACCCTGTAATCAATTGGCACCATCAGAGCTTCTCAAAGCCAAAGATTTACACCAAAACAATGCTGCTCATTATGATAGTCATTCAAGTACTAATATCGGGCTCTTCAATCACGAGGATCGGGCGTCTAGACATCAAATCCAAGTAGAGCAGCAATCCGATTTGGAAAGGGGTTACCGAGACCGACTGAACACATCTCGGTCATGATGGCGGCGCTTTGACGAAGATAAAGATCAGAACATGATACACATATGCGTTGCAATATCGGTTGACAAATATTGAACGTCGCTGATAAAAAGCTTGCAAACTACGTAGGCAGTCAACTACTGTTTGCCTATTCAAAAAGAACAATCATGTGTGGCACGTGTTGTCAATGAGAGTATTATATGGTCCCTGTCATCTGGACTCCTCATACCAGAGCCGCACAACCACGCGGCCAAGTGGATTTAGTTACTTTGGATCGCATTCACCTCCATATGGTACTGTAGAGCGTTAATTTTGGCCGGTCGCCACCCGCGATAGCACCAGCGCACCGAGCGAAGACGATGTTCGTCAATTTCTCACCGAGGCGCGTCTGGTTCCAGCGGAGGCATCCGAAGAGCGCAGACGAACAGAGAAAAGCTCCCTGAAGACTACACATGAAGACTACGGTATTGAGAAACGGTGCGTTGATTCCGCTTTCTGTGGCAGCTTACGGTTGTGGGTGTATCCTGTTTTTTTTTTTGCGAGGTGCGAGCCTATACATATTGAGGCCTTAATTGGTCCATCTTTTGTTTCAGGACAGGCACAGATTCATGTGATGTGTTCGCTTATTGGTTGGATTTTTAGACGTTCTACTGCGAGTGTCGAAAGGCTTGCTTCTGACCAAAGACGATCCTGTGAAGTGTTCATGTCCATGATCCTTCTTCTCCAATTTCCATGCTCTTTTGCGCCATCTTTAATTTGCGTTTTATATTTTGTACTGTTGTTCGTAGAATCTGCAGTTCTCCAGCTGCATGTCTACCGTATCTCCCTCAAACTTCGTCAATCAGTGTCAAAAACTCGAGAACTCCGAAGGTGCCAGCTTATTTTGGTCTGCTGCGACGTGAGGTGCTCCTACCCGTTGTATACTTCATCTTTTATACATTCTCCTCATTTCAGAACAATGACGTTCGAGGCGTTGGAACGAAGAAGGGCTGTCCGATGGCTGGATTCACCTAGAAGCGAACGCTGCTTTCCCGCAGACGAACAGTCTAGACCCAATGCTGCAGGAAAGAACCGTCGTTCACATTCTACCTCCGAGCTGTCGCTGCTCCAGTCGGTTCATTCTTCGTACGAGTAGATCGCACGTCCGGCCGAGTCCCAGAGTCCAGGAGCTGCTCCCCAACGTCGTCGAGATGTCGCAGCCAGTGGCCACGAACCCGATGCCTTCCTTGGCCATGGATGCGCAGTTTGGGCCGATCGACGACTGCAAGTCGGTCTCGGACGACGTCCGCTGCGCCGACTATTATCACGGACTCGTGCCCCGAACTGACATTGAGCCGCTCCTGAAGGCCAATGGTGACTTCTTGCTCCGAAAGACGGAGAGCCAAGGGAGGATCGTACTGGCTCTGAGTGTCCGCTGGGAGACGAAGGTCAGACACTTCATTATTAACCAGAGCGAGCACGGCGAATACTACTTGGAAACGCATACGGTAGGAGAAGTCTCTCTGTATCATAACTGTACTCTTTCAGGAGAAAACAGTAAAAGATTTGATCGAGTGGCACAGGACTACGAAGACTCCAGTTTCTGGACAGAGCGGCGCCATTCTTCGCAAGCCAATCGAACGACCCCCATGGATTCTGAACCACGACTCCGTTAAATTCAAGAAGAAGCTCGGAGAAGGCGCCTTTGGCGAGGTTCGTTCTATTTCCCCTCTATGGCAGTAGTTTAGGACAGAGTTTAGGTGTACATGGCGGAATTCAGCACAGAAAACGAGGGCACAGTACAAGTGGCCGTTAAGACGATGCGCGATGAAGTAAGTCGGGAGGCGAGACTCAAGTTCATGAAGGAGGCGCGGCTGATGAGGAAGCTGCAACACAAGCATATCGTCCGCATCTTGGGAGTAGCTGTCCACGAACATCCACTGATGATCTTGATGGAGCTGTGCCCTGGTGGATCGGTGTTATTCTATCTGAGGAAGAATAAGGTAAGGAGTCGTAGATACGGTTGTCGGTTGTTGAATACGGTAGTCGAACCGACAACCCATGACGATCGGATATGAACCCCCTTAACGGAGAAGGCTTTTTGGATGAAGGGTCTTCCAAACGGGGACAGGTACTCCTTGGGATATAATTTGTTGTTGTTCGTTTATCATAGCGTTTCTTTACACATTTTGTTTCAGGGTAATACTCCGAAAGAGGTAAAACTCCGCTTTGCTCTGGAAGGCGCCTATGGCCTTGCATACCTCGAAAAACAAAACTGCATCCATCGAGACATTGGTGTGCCCTCAAATCCAGGAAAGCACTAATCACTGGGTTTTTTAGCCGCGCGCAACTGTCTCCTAACCGACAAGAACGAAGTTAAGATCAGCGACTTTGGAATGAGCGACGAACGGAAGCAGGTGACCGACGACAAACTGGACAAGGTGCCCGTGAAGTGGCTGGCCCCTGAGACCATGCAAAACAAAATCTACTCGGCGAAGACGGACGTCTGGTCGTATGGTGTGATGGTCTGGGAGATCTACTCGGAAGGCAGTGAGCCATACCCGAACTTGACGAACATGCAGACGCGCGCGAAGATCGTCGTCCAGAACTATCGGATGGAGATGCCGAAGGATACGCCCGCCGGTGTGGCCAAGATTATCATGCAGTGCTGGGCGAAGGATCCGAGCGAGCGGCCGACATTCGCGAAGATCGTCGATGGCCTGCAGGCGTTGAAGCCAGCGAAATAAGCATTTTATAGCGGTATCTGTATATTAGGCATATATGGTGGAAGTAGAGGAGAAACCCGGAGAGAGACGGAGATGAAGTAGTCAGACCTGGTCAGTCCTCCAGATGAACCTCGCGCAACGTAGGGATCGTGGCCAGAAGCTCGGCTGTGACAGGCTCCAGCTGCGTCTGCATTTCTATCAGCATTCCCGTGTTGGCTTTGGCCTGGGCCACGATGAACACGACCAGATGCTCCGAGCTGATCATGACGATCTGCGAGGAATGGTACCCGTAGACGGCGCACTTCTGTTTGCCGATTCCGATCTTTTCGCTCTGATCGATGGATAACTTAAACGCGTTGAACAGTTGCGCCATGTTGCGGTGGGCTTCACCTGAAAAGTCTTTCTCTATGTGGGGACGGACATGTTGTGGGGGAGGACGAACCAACAGCAACGAGCTGGACGCCATTCATGTCGGTGATCACGATGGAGTCTACTCCGGTGCAGCTTTCGCGGATCTTCTGCAGTGTTTGGATGACTGACATGTCCACAGTCATCTCTGATAGCTCTCCTGCAAAGCAATTACTCTAAAAACAGCTTTGATGGAGGATAGACGCGGCCGAACTGATGATTTATACGGGGTGTATATAAACATTCCTTTAGAGCTGCGAGTAGATTCGTGGTTACAGCGAAATACTTAAAGCTTATACAACCGAATATCTAGAAGGACGGACTTTGTTTATCTATTAGCGAGCAATCACCAAATTATGTTGCTCCTCGCGACGGATCGTTTCGGGACCATCGACTGCGAAAACCCAAGTGCAGACCTTCACTAGCTTCTGACATACGTTTCAGCTATACCTCTCCTTAGTTTCGTAGACGAATTATCCTTGATCTCCGTAGTTCAGGAGCAGTAGATCTTTCAGATAGAACATGCTTGCTTTCCCTCGTTTGTCCAATAAAACAACAGAGCAATGTACTTGATCGGAATCAGACCATAGACCTCGGCAAATTCAAGCTACAAACCTAAATCTATGTGTTCACCCCTTTTCCTTGAGCTATAACCTCAACACGGATGTAAACAAGAAGGTTTCTGTTTGCAAGACGTCACCTGCTCAGCATTCCTTCTCGGAAAAGATTGCAAACTGCTTAGGAAACACCTGCATCACGAGCCCATCAGGCCGAAGACGAATGAACACAAAGGAGCCCAACAACCGATGATAAAACTTTTATTATGGATTTGTGAAATTGACCCATGCGAAGTGTGCGAAAGAGTTGTAGTACGTGCCGAGAACAGAGAGTTGAGTTAGAGAGAACGCCGCCTCCGCCGCCGCGTAGGAGATCACGATGTAATACACGGTGGTAGGTGGGTACTGTACAGAGTGGAGCTGTCTTTCAAGAGTCGAAGCAGTGATCTTGGAAGATGAGGCGGACGTAGGGCTTGTCGAGGAACAGCAGGGAAGTGCAGAACGGGCATACGGGGTGGAAGCTGTTCGTGCCGTGGGGTAGGGGTATCCTCGACCAGTATCTGCAACAATCGATTCCATCTCGGGTTACGGTAGAGGTTATCGCCTACCGGACTGTGCTCAGAGAAGCCATGTGGCCGCAGGGGTTGAAGCAGTAGTCGAGCGATTCGCTATCGAGATGGAAGGCCGACTCCATGCCCATGGTGAGCTGGATGATCTTGGACGATTCTACGAGGCAGATGGGACACTTGAAGGCAGTAGAGGACGTCGGGTCCCCGTTGGACGTCCGCACGACGCCCCAATCGTGTTTTCCCTGGACGTGACCGCAGCCAAGGTAGACCTGTAGAAGGCTTGATTATGAGGGGTTTACGAGAGTTGGAATTTCAAATTTGTGAATCCTATTCTGAGGATTAAGCCTGGTAGATCCCTCTCCGCACGACAGGAACACCTTCCCCGTTCTCTTTCCAGCTCCCCATTAGATCCCCATGACGACCCCATCGATCACCGCCTCTGCAATCACTCACATAGGGTTGCCTGGAGGAGCTGCACGTCTTCGCGGACTTCTTCCTCGGGATGATAAGAGTGTTCAGGTTGACGGGGCATTGAGGCTTCCCGGCGTTCAGCTCGTCAAGACGATGCTCCAGCTCGGCCTTGGACGGCGATTTGGCCAGGCCGTCGGCGCTTCTCCACAGGAGTGTTGCGCCACACAGGTCGATAAGCGTGCCGTCTTGGAGCTGGTTGGTCTCGTGATGCACGAGTTCCCCACGCTTGGTGGACGAGCGGGTCTCGCGGAGGGAGTAGATATCGCCGTCGACGGACACTTCTCGCCACACGTACATCTTGCGGTCCCCGGAGAAGGAGGACGTGGCCTCGTCGTCGGTCCGATTCGGGTGGAGGATGAGGATGCCGTTCGTCGTGAGACCATCGGCTTCGCTGTTCTTTTTGATCCATTTTGTCGCTTTTTCCTGGAATGGAAATTAAATAAAAACGAGAAACACTCTTTATAGGGGGTTAATCGCTTTCCAGGAAATCTGTAAGAGAAGTTGGGGGCACATAAGTTCACACAAGTCGTTCACATTCACATAAGTCCGCTCCATCAAACCTCTAAAACCAAGCATTCCATCATCTCGGCATCCCAAGAATGTGCCACTACGCGCAAGCGTGTTTTTCCTTTCGCGCTTTCCCACGCCTCTTTTTGCGTAGTTTGATTGCGGCCAAAGTACGCTTTAAGAACGTCGCCGCACTCTAAGGACGTCACGCGTCGTGGGAAGCATCCTTCTTAGTTTAACATTCAGCAAAAAGCGCATTGGCGGGCAAAATTTCGCAACTGAAAAGATTTTTCGGAGTGTGTGAAAGCGCACAACACTTCAATTATCGAGTACTTCTATGTTTCCCAGAATCCGAGACTTTATAATGTGAGAATCATTTGGCTCATAGGGCATATACTAGCACTAGAACCTGGTCAATCGACTGCATGTGTTAAAACCGAAGAAGTTGTGGTTTTCGTTAGATTTACAGGAGCTACAACGTGACCAATTTGCAAGGAAACGCTGAATTTGTAGTTAAGGTTGTAGTTATAGCTCTGGTTCTTGTAGCATTTGCAGCTTCTACTTGGAGCAGAAACGTGCAGATGTATACTAATGAGCTGTAAGCATCGTATACATGGAATCTGGTCACTGTCCTTGTAAACCCTTCTAAGCACTTACCCCGAGGAAAATGTTCTTGGAGTTGTCGAACCCAGCCGCGTACACATAAGCCTTGGTGGGCTCCTCGCGGTCCGTCAGAATCCTGCACGCGTATCTCGAGATCGTCGACGAGATGGGTCGACTTTGGTGCGTTTCGCCTCCTCCCCGATCGAAACAGTTCGCCGCACGCAGCAGCTTCATGTTGTTCCCGGCTAAACGAGTTTTTACGTCCCGGTAGGAGGTCATAAACAAGGCGAACCTGGCGAAACGACCATGTTGGAACCGGCGGCGAGCCATGTATCGACGATGGTGAAGTCGATCTGGTCCTCCGATGACCTTCCGATCTAAACGCGGAGCATAACTTTTGGTTCCTTTGAGCAGAGAAGCCGATCTCTTAAGGCTTATCTGACCCTAAACGCACCTGGAACATGTCTTTGGTGTCGTCGGGCACATACTCCACAAGCACCGTATGGCTCTTATCGTAGGTGTAGGAGACGACGTGTTTGGACGGGTCCTGGACGGCCTGAAAGTTTACTTTCCAGTTTAGGTCACTGAATTCATAAGTGATGTTTAAGTGTGCTATGGTGTGCCCGGCGCCGAGCTGTGTGCACAGGGTGGCGGTGAAAAATGGACCTGTTGACGAACGGGACGCAAACAACTCGGATGCTTTCGGCAAAACACCGACGAGTGGCTAACGCGCCGTGCAGAACCGTGTTTGCTCAGGACACAAAGGCGGCAGGAACGATTTTTTGTGCTTTCCATCGATGAGCGATGGGATTAAATAAACGACGCGCGCAATGCATGTTTGCCGAGGTGGTGAGACCGAAGTTTTTACTGCGAAAAAAGCTGTGGAGGTGTTCAGCGGAACAATACTAAAAATGGCTTTTTGGCTGGATTTGTAACAGATATGGGTACTAACCGGTATAACGTGGCACGGATATTATGAGTTGTAGCACCCTCCACTTTTCGTGATGCTGCCTAGTGGCAGCATCACCTTTGAAATAAATCACCGCCGAAGTCAGGCTTTGAGATACTAGGTTGTACAACCCTGTGCAACCATAACCGTCCCCCACTTCGGTCTTCTCCCTCTGTGGACCCGCCGGAGCAAAAATTTTTTTCGATAAACAGCGAAAGGCACCCTCTACTGGTCAGGCAAACATTAGTACCCCTTAGTCATCCTCAAAATGGGCGATTTGTACAGGCAAAGCCGAAGTATGTCCCAGAAATAAGAATTATTCCGGAACACGCTTAAAGTAAGGGGGGATAAAGTGATAACGTACGCTAAGGATGCAGGTGCGCTAGGGAAGCTAGGGAAACAGCAGAAATATAGAGTAAGAAAGCGCGCAAGGAAAAGTTTTTCCTTGAAATACGATCAACATCAGTTTCTTCTGTGATTTATGGTTCCTAAGAATGCACTTTGTCACTACATTGATTCATACAGTTTTTCCTAATGCTGAATGCACTTATAGAGTTCAGTTATAAGAGTCCATCTTCTCAGACATTCAAGGCATAACATATTTAGACCTCTGACTTTTGTGAAGTAGGTTCCACCCCTCCAATTGCTAGCCTCTCAGCTCTAACGACGCCAAACGTCAGCGCCTTATCCCCGGAAAAGGCCTGTTTTTCCGCCGTACAGCTGAACTACAGCCTGCCGACACTTCTCAGAAATTCCATTAAAATAGGAAACGAGCGTTAAAAATTAACGATTTGTGAGTGGCACCCTTGTCCGATGACAGATAGGCGCGTTTATCTCCTCTCGACGAACACCCATTAAGCGCCGTAAAACCGATGTTCCCCACCTGTGAGAGTCGAGGAGGCGCCGTGATCGACGAAATGGCGAACTTCTTGATCCCATTGGGAAAATCCCTTCGACAGAGGGTCATCTTCGAGCGGTGCTTCCGATTGACCTGTCCCGAGGCGCGTTGGCCCTCGGCGACGCCATTGTAGCCGAGAAGGATGAGCTCGCCGTAGAGCGGTCGTTCGTCGACGTCGCAGATCGTCGTCGGCACGTAGCCGTGGCCGTTCTCGCAGTTCGCCAGCGGATCATCCATCGGGCTGTTGTTTCGGTTTATCTATCACCTGGAAAGTAGAGGAGATGAGGAGCGCAGTGGCAAGGCGATGACGGAAGAAGCCGTGGAAGTTGGCGGCACGCAAATAGATACTAATTAAGGCTGACGAGAATAGACTTTCCATATATTCCCCTGGAAGCTGTTTGCCAAGCAGTAAACTAATTTGCTGATATGGAGTGGCCGAGAAAGGGTCAAGAGAACAGAGTCCAAGGGTCAGCCAAGCAGATCGAGTCAAGCAGGTCAATGAATATGCAGCCAAAGAAGAAATGAATGGTACAGCAAGAGTGCATTTGTCCAAAGAAGCCCAACACGGATACTTGGCCTTCTTTGGATATTCTAGGTATCGAGCAGCACGATTTTTCTCCAAAATATATCCACCAGAAGCAGGGGCCGTCTAATACGTGGAAAGCGGAGGTGCAAAGGCAAGCGCGAGCAGATAATCGCCCCGGAAAAGAAGCCCAGCAACTCGTTGGTTTTTGATCTAATTTCGCCAGAAGGTAAGCGCGCAATTAAGCAGATCGGAGATCAGAGAGAATCAAGCACTCGTCACTACAATACATCTGACTAATCGCGAAAAAATCGCTGACTAATTCAATTTTCTCACGCCAAATACGTCTGAAGGAAATGCTCCGAAGAACAGCTGACCAGATTCCCAGCACTTTCCTTCCTTTTTTCGCTATCATTCTAGGTCGAAAAATAGAGAATAAAACGGATACTTGAATATGCCCTTCTTCGAATACTCCAGGCGTTCAGCAACGCGATTTTTCTCCAAAATATATCCACCAGAAGCAGGGCCATCTAACACCTGGAAAGCGGAGGTGCGAAGGCGAGCGCAAGCGAGATAATCGCCCCGGTCGGCCCATCCCTCGACGAGGTCGTTCTGAGAAAAGCGCGATTAGCCGAGCCTCGCTGAGGACATCGCGTGTCTTAGGGTTTCCGATCGGCTTAAATCGCGTGCGCAAAAACACCCACAGGTGCTAAACGTCCTTTTAAAACACGGCTTCTCAAAGGATAGTACAAGTACTTCAAAATTGGTAAACAAAATTACCATCAAGTCTTACGGTACTGCTTATGTGGGAGGCTATGGCCGTCGCCGTGCCTTGGGAGGGACCACAGCGGGTCAGCGTCTTCGTCATAAGAGAGATTATAGCGCGGCTTACGGGATAATCGCAGCACATTGGAAAGGTCGTTGTCTTCAGAATAAATGCGCGATTTTGAAAGAGTGCCTGCTTCAGAACGTCTTAAGTGGACCGAAGAGAATGAGATTGAGAGTAAGAGCAGATGAGGAAAGGTCAGGGGGACAACGAATGACCGGTCGTAAAAACGTCTTCTCGTAGTACCAGCCCCGTCCTCGAGCGGTCTTAGTTTAATACAGGCGGGCCTGAGCTGTAAATAGAGTCACTAAAAGGTTGTAGGGCTTCCAAAGATTGACACTAGGACAATAAGGGTCCCGACCCTTTTGGCTTCTGGGAATACCAGCCGGGCCAATCCAATTCTATTTAATCAAATCTGGGTAGCAAAAGTCGAAATTTATCAAATTTAAGTGCCCAAAGTTCCACCTCCAGGATCGGACTGGGTGCAGCAAAGATCGAAGTGAAAACGTGAAGATGACCAAAACCGGCCCTCGCCTTAAGCCTTCTAAGCCTTTGAACATGCATTTTAGTGTCCTTTTCGAAACCTTAAAATATCGCGACATTTAAGCTTCTAAATCTCCACTAATCAAGATTAGAGTTGAGGGAAAACAAGAATAGGATTTTCATATTTTGTCGACAAGAACAACTCCTAATCGAGAATCCTTATGCATATAATTAGAATTGGTTAATTGGAGGAGTAGCTTGTAGAGGGCAGCTCTCTAAGTACGGCAGATTTGCGGAATAATCTTGGAAGGAAATTTTCCAATCCTCCCACATGAAAAGTGTCCATCAGAAGGGCACATCATCAAAGCTGTCCAAAGATCCAATCCAAGAACTGCCAGATTTTCGTTAGCGAAGAAGAAAAGCTGCAAAACTTGCACAGTAGAAGAACTGCTCTGCTGTTCTGCAAAATAAAATCTCTACATGCTTCCTTTGGAGAAAACGTGCGTATCTTTATATAAAAATCATAAACAGGAAGCAAATCTCGTCGTGGATGTCAAGCAGATCAAGGTTCATGCCATTAATAGAACTGCATAAACAAGCCATAAACAAAATGCAACTTCCTGGTAAACAGATTAAGAATCATGTGAAGAATATAACTGTCAGATGTGATAGCCAAGAGCACGTTGCTAGTGACGGTAATAGAAATCAATAAATACCCTTTGTGCAGCTGGAGGACTGGCACAGCACTCTGATCAAGTAAAATAAAAAAAAACTCATCAGAGAGGAGTGCACATCGTGCAATTGGGAAACCTGAACCTTTCATATGAATCTACATATCTTCTCTTCAAGATAAACATGTTAGGAGACAGCCCATGAAGCCCTGAAGTAATCGATCCTCAGATCCTCAGTCAACAATCTATAAGGTAGGCGTTATTTATTCCTTCGAAAAAGGCTTATTCAGCGTCCAACAAAAGTAAAGATTTGGTATAATTTGTAATCCAAGGTTTTCTCCCAAATACAGAGCTTAACAATAGCTTAACGTTAAGCTGTCGTTGACAACAGGACCTAAGAACAGAATCCAATCTGTCCTTTTCCTAAGAAATAGCAAATTGAAGGTCCTAAAAATGCCCTTCAGAATGAACACCTGAAGCAGACCTTTAGGGCAGTAAGTTAAGGGGCATGACAAAAATAGCCCTTCGAATCCCCAAATGCAGAGACGAAATCATTAAAGTAGAGACGGAGACAAAATCACCGCCCGTTGCATCCTTTGTGCAGCTGCAAACCCAGCACAGCAGCTCGCCGGGATAGGGACTAATCCAATTTGCCCCAGCCATCCACACGCGTCCATCAGAAGTGGGCATCCCGGAGTGCGGAAAGTTCAACCTCGACATGATCCTCGTCGGGTGAATGAACGGGAGCGCGCGAGGGGACGGCCTCTGCAAGGTCACCAGGGAGCGGTGGCCGGGAGAAGAAGGGAGGGGGCGAAGTGCGCAGGTGGCAATTGAGGAGGAAACAACGGACGCCGCGTGGATCGAGAGTAGCCGTCGCCGGCCGCGCGCGCTCTCCCTCTCCGCATAATACATAAATCAATACAGAGAGACGCCATATGGGCGGGCGCGCGCGTGGAACGTTTTTCCCTTTTTCGTCCACAGCCGCCCGCATTATCACACGGCCCATTATGCGACCACGGTGACAGTGCCGGAGTGGACCTGAGCCGAAAGGACGTCCATCTCATTAACTGTCATTGACTAGCGGGGTGTCCGAAGTTTTAATTGCAGGATTGGGTAGTGCTTTTGTTTGGCAGGACATTGAAATGGCGATTTGGCTTTAGAGTATTGTAGGAAGTAATTGAGAAGAGTTAACTGGAGTGAATCGTTACCTAAAAGTTGTCCTAACGAGTTTAAGAGTTGGTGTTTGGCCTAAATCTTTTCTTGAAGCGAATATGTATATTATAAAAGCATACAAAATTATAAAGAAAAAAAGTGGACTAAAATGATGACCCGTGGTATCCAGCTGTAATCATAAGCGAATCGGATAGTTTGGCTTTACTGTTTGACAGGACATGAAAAATATGGCGATTTGGCTCAAAATTCTATTGCTAGCTAGCTCTAGCGAATATAGACTCAAGTTTTAGCGATAAACAAGGGTTTTTAATGATTGCATAACATTTTCGATTAAAAGAGCAATCCAAGAAATAGCTTATGGCAGCTTGATTTGCCCTTTCAAAAAGCACCAAAACCAATGAACGGTGTGCGCAATGAAACCATTCGGTCTTTGGAATTAAATGCAAAAATTAATAAAACGGAGAGATAACGAAATGGACAATAGACGTTCTACGGCTATGAGAGTTGAATCCTTACATGGAACCAAGGCGATAAAAAAATAAAGCCCAATAACAAAAGTCGCCGGGACGGGATGCTCAATTGCAATTTTAGGAACCTAGGGCCTAATAACGACGAAGCTACATCATTCACGGAAGCAACCCGATTTAAGGTTTTCCTTCTGCCACAGTCCAAGCATCTTCCAGGGTCAGAAACAGAACTAAACTGGCGATAGCTGCTGCTGATGCTCCTAGAACTGCGGCCTCGAGGTCTTAAGACTGTTGGGGAGCCATGTTATTGAGAGGGGGTAATAAAGACCAATCGGAAACTCAAAGAGCGGCGACCCGCCTTGCCCAGAATAATAGACCTCAATCAAATAAACAGTAGAGAGACAATAAAACCGTTCGATCCTCCACAATTTACCAACACTACTCATTAGCTTTGTTTACGCGGCCACCCGGAGGTCCAATGCGGCCTAACGGGCCAGAAAGCGCGTCGACAGCGTCGTTGTCGTCCTAAACACCGCCATTGTTGTTTGTGTGCTGGCGGTGGTGCTTGGGACCGCCCGGAGGCTCGGGGGCAACCACGAGGCGCGGGGCGATGAGGATGAAGATGATGGCATTAGCGATTTTGTTCTTTTTCCCTCGTCGCAAATGAAAAACAGCTCGACGAGGCGTGACCGGACGGCGCGACGGCAGGCCTGACAGATGGCCGTCCAAGATGGCACCTCCCGCGGCGCATAAAGATCTCTGTTTGGTCATGACCCCCGCGCCAGCCGTTTGATGTTTTAAACTCGAGTAAATTCAATTATGAGAATGGACTCCGGCTGGGGACTGGGGGCACATATGGGAGCAGACGGTAGTGAGCGAGGAGAGCTTTTCACTGATTCCCTATGGGCGTAAATATTTTTTTTTTGTAATGATGGAGCATAGTTATAAGGGCAGAATCTAATATTGATCGACATAAAGAGCTTTAAATGTTATTTTATGATACCTTTTTGGCCTTTTAGATCGGCTATTTTGAGCTAAAGACCGCCGCGCTATGTGCGTTGTAACAAGTTACCCTTTCCTTTCCACGTTCTTTTTTTCTTTAAAGCTTTAATGCGTCAGATAACCTTCAGAGAGAAAACATTTGCCAATTGAACCATCGGATATGCCAAGAAAACGTTTTCAAGTATCCAACTGGTGCATAGGCAAGTGCAGTAGACTGGAGAGAAACAGCAGAATTACACAAAACCAGTGGATTTTAAGGAAAATAAAAAGTTTGACACTAGTAGGATTCGAACCCGCGCCGACCGTTTCCCAAATGTATGTAACCAGTTATCCTAGGCCTTTCATTTCTACTATAGTCCGACTCAGACCCCGGAGAACAGTTGATAACGTTCACTTCTCAGTAGCAATACAGTAGTAAAGATGGACCCCCGCTGATAGCGGACTGAAAACGATTACAGTCATGATAGCATTGCTCCAGCGAGTCCAGTTCGATTAACAGGGCCACTATAACGTCCAAACAAATGAAATGTGTAATTTTTTATGTTCGGAAGAGGCTTCAAGGTTATAGGATAAGATTCCAGCATCAAAAGGGCTAAACAAGGCAGTAATTTAGGTGCCAAAGAATACTAACAGAATAGAACACACTAAAAACAAGCGACTAGGCTGTTCCCACAGCTCCCGAAGATCTCCGCTCGCCCATGACCCCCACGCTTGAACCAGTCCACAGTCGTCTCGCCCGATCGCCGATCATTGTTTTGATCAATCGGAGACGTGCTTGTTCGGCTGTCGCCGTGACGGGAGAAGAGCAGTAGCTGAGCTGAAGGCGAAAACAAACACCGTGGAAGAGAGCGTAAAAACGCGCGTTTTCTCTTCCGCGGGCGCCCCTGACTTTTGTCTCCGCCGCGAAGGTCGTCGGGACACTTTGACAGAAGCGGAATTAGAAGTGTTTGGAAAGGGAGGGGAAACAGTCCGCAAGAACCAATAGGAGAAAAGAAGAGAACAACACCTTAAAATTATAGACCTATACACCTTTTTCAAACACCCTATAAACCTCCTGGGAGCTCCTCGTGGTCCTCAGCGAAAATTAGTAACAGGACAACCTTATCTACCGCGGTAAATGTTTATACGGTTATAATCATAAAATTGAGCAACTGTGTTACATAAGAGAGCCTCAGTCCCATCAGGACATTTAGCTTAAAGTTAGATTTATTTCATCTATCAATGACATACGCCGTGTAGAGCATCACTATGTACAAGCATAAAAAAGCACGGTACCTGTAACTGGCACGCTCGCTTAGTAGCGGACGCTCAATCACTTATTCTCTAAGCAGGAGTCGTCCAAGGAATTTTCCTCAACCGGACTCGGGTTAAAAATCAAACTGGCTCCAGGCTCAAGACGGAACTGTGGTCGGCTCGGGGATCGTTGAGGAAACCAGTCGTTATCACTGGTTCAAGGCGCGGTGTAGATACTCGGTTTGTGGAACTCTGAATCCCTTTTTACAGCCACCAGCTTCGAGCGCAACGGTCTACCACTCATAAGCGACACAAAGTGTCACCCTGTCCATGCATCTTTACAAATTGCTGAATTGTGGATGCATATTCGTTCAAAGCGGTACAGGTGACACACCGTGTCGGGGGACATGAAAGACTCTTTGAAAACCACGACTTACTTCTCTTTTACACGTATTCATTTTAATGGATTTCAATGTATGTGCTCCTCGCGGAGTCGTGTCCCAGCGGGTGTGAAAGGGTTTCCCACGTGGAAAGAATTCGAATTACGACGCCTATCGGCCGTCCGAATCGGAACGGAAGGCGTGAGATCGCGGTTTAAACACAAAAAGACAGGAATGAAAGAAGGCGACGACGATGGAGCCGATAAGATGGTGGACGACAGGGTATTACGAGGAAGCGGAAGGACTGGGGATGAAGAGAGTTTCATGGACGGACAGGCTGTCCTTTGGAATTCTATAAGCATGTTTCATTTATGCTGCATGGTGGTGAAATGGTGCGAAAACATTGGGATTAACTGACGTAGCTTGGCTGGCGTTGTCGGTAAAGTCGGAACACTGAGAGTTTGATTGCTTACATAACCACATAGGTCGACCTGATGATTTTTATCCTGGCTACACGTAAAACAGGATCAATGAATTTTCACAATTTTTACATCGCGAAATTGCCAAAAACGGTAAGACGGAGAATTTTTTTTTGGCATATCTTCAGCAAGGTCTTATGCCGCATGTAGTCGTCGTTCTGGGTCGAAAGAAGATTTTCGTAGATTCTTCTCTTTGTTGACACACACCTGCATCACTTTATCGCAAATTTTCACTGTATTTTACACTTCGAGCATTGCATAATTCCTTTCATATATATACATATCGAATCTTAATTGAGTCATTGTTTTTTCTTCTTGATGGAGACGCTGCCCGCTGAGCTCGTCGCTCAGATTCTGCGCTTAGCGAATCGGACGTCGAAGGAGCGTCTCCGTTTCACGGAGCCCTGGCATCCTATCGCCGAAGAGTTCCATGAAGGCGAATTCGATTTGTCCATCGAGCTTCACGTGAACTCGGCTGGCCCAAGCATCGAATACGACGTTTCCAAGAAGGACCTCCTTTCTGGGAGCAGATCTTCTTGGAATGAAGAAGTTAGGAAGGACACCCACCTCGTCCGTGACGTGCACCTCTCCATCGCGAACAACTTCAAGTGGAAGTCTCCGTCCTCGAGTATCGAAGAGGACTTTCGTTTCATCCGGAAGGTCTTCGCTCTGGCCCGCCATGGAAGAAGGATGCACCTGACGCTGGACGTCCAATCGAACGGAGAGAATCCCCCAAAGCAGTGTGACTCTTTGAGGCGATTGCTGGATCTTATTCCCTATATTCCGGTGGCCACCGTGGACCGGGATAATGCCCTCTTAAGAAACAATGCCACCGATGAAATGCGGCGAACGTACAACGTCTACAACGTACTTAAGAGAACTTGCCAGCGGCTCCGCATTCCTTATCTACCTGCAATTATCCCACGAACGCTTGTTATCCTAAACAATGAGCTTATGGGTCATGCTGATCCATTTTTAGAGAAGTTCTACATACGCCGCGTGCAAAAAGAACACTGTCGACATACTGCCCTTTGGCACTTCTCCTCCACTAAAGTCCCTTTTGCCACATGTCCTGATGCTGACACGATTTTGATTGATTTTGCGGTTTACCGAAGATATCAGAAAGCTAGCAAAGGTCTCGGTAAAGGTAGTATGCCGATTTCAGTAGTAGATGTGAAGAAGAAATGGTTTTTTATTGTTTTGTTGTGTTTATTGTTGATTTATTTAGCCTGGACTCTCTCATAAAGAGTAAAGAGTACCTGAAATAACGATAATAAAATGTTAATTATAGCATTGAACAGTAAGGATGGTAAGCTCGCATGCTGGAACAATACAGCACAGGAAGGAAATTTAGATAAAATATGATGGCAAAACAAAGAAACAAAAATTTTCTTCCGATGCCGGGAATCGAACCCGGGCCTTGCGGGTGAGAGCCGCAAATCCTAACCACTAGACCACATCGGACATGCTGCTTAAGATTCAGCTCAACCATTGCAATATGTTCTGCAAGGATATGACGACATGAAAGATGTCTTTCCTAGTATTTTCATTAATTGCTTCTTGCATGTCTTTTGTAAGTGATGCGCTGTGCTAATCATAAAAGAGCATATGCTAGTTTGAACTGAAAAGCAATGGATCCTCGGTAGTATAGTGGTGAGTATCCGCGCCTGTCACGTGCGAGACCCGGGTTCGATTCCCGGCCGGGGAGTAACTTTTTTTCTTTCACGATTACTTATGATCTGTATTCGCCTTATATCATTTTTAATAACTTTTTTCTCAGCATCACTTACTTATGTGCAAATTCATATTTTATATCCGTTTTTGATTTACCTAATATACATCTTTTCCAGCTGTAGCTTTTCCAAATTATCGTATATGTTAATTATGCATAGCAGTCTGGCCAGAGAGGTCCCAGGCAAGTGCAACTCTCAGCACGAACCGTGTAGGATCGACCTGAACTACTGCGGATTACGTAATGATAAACGTTCTTTTGTCTGGGCGATGAATCTGATGTTCTTCTTTAAATTGACGGTCGCCCTCGGACTGATGTCATCGCGGTCTGTCCTCAAGCTGGTCAGACTATCATTAAGTAGAGATGGAGATCAAAGCGCAAGATGCAGAGGACAAACTCTGTCAATCTCATTTTGAATTTGTCGCTTTTTGCCTCTCTAAATTGCAAAGATGTGAACATTATAGCCTTTTTGTGATTTTTGTGAAAAATTTTTGTGATTTTTTTTGTGAAAGATGTGAACGTTATAGCCAACAGATTTCTAAGCTCTGAGCTCTAAATTTTGGGCTTTAACCAGAAACTCGGAAGTGCCTGAAACCGCGTGTTTTGACGAGACTCTAAAATGCTAGGTAGTCACCTAGAGGTAATCATCGTTTATGTCGTCTAATGACATCCATCGTCATCGACTACTTTCCTCGTGGCTGAAACTTTGATCTCCAGTGGCGCCTAAGATCGACACCGAAGACATCTATATCGCTTGGCGCTTACATAATCTTGAGCACATGATGCTATTCCGTCGACCTCAGGCAGCGTGGGAAATGAACTAACATGTGATTTTCGCCTGACCCAGGGCTTCGGAGCACGATGTTGAGATAACCACTAACAAGGAAACATGATGGCGCTGGTAGTTTTTGATCATTTGGACCAAGTTCCTTCGGATTGGATTGGAGCCATGTTTGCTTGCATACCTTTTGCTCGGTGTTCTTTGGACGCAGAACGATCTGCTGAACAATTTGGAACCAAACACATCCAGGATTCAGCAATTTTTCAAAGATTCAAGATTCAAAAATTTAGAAAAGGAAATACTAGATTGGCTGTTAGAATGGCATCCGACTATAGCATATAACATGGCATAGCCGCCTTTCTAAACAATCTTTCTTCGAGGTTATACGTATTGCCCAGATATTTCCTACGATTTCATACCCTTATGCGTCTTGACAAACTTCAATCAATTAGGTGTAGAATCTACACCTATTACTAATTAGTACTTCTTTCATAAATTTAAATAAAAAGGAACTCATTGGAACTCATTACATATAGTGATGAACCCTTTTACGGTAGTTCCCATACTGTCTTTTACTCCATCTACCTTGCTCTACCACCATGCTCTCCAAACTTCATCGAGCAACGTGTAAACCCTCATCACTCTGTCCCTAATCACCCCAACCTCTCCATTAGCCAAGTGCCAATTAGGTCGAAGACCATGAGCACGTGCTCGGCTAACCTCCACTTAACCATCACGTCGCTCATCCCACGTCATCCTTGATCCTTAACTTAACATTTACCACAAGAATGAGATCTAGTATCACAACAAAGTTTATTGACTAGGGGCCGAGCTCTTCGTGAGGAGATCGCGTGGGCGTAGAAGGTGCTGTTGAGGGTGCGAGTAGGAGACGGAGGGCTGTGGAGCGAACGTGTACGGTAGCCTGCAAAGAAAGAGTCGTGAACACAAGATAAAGCAATAACCGATTGTGTCATGGTGTGAAAAAGCCAAATCGAACCTACCGTAATCTAACGACGGCCCAGCCCAATGGCCGAGTATCCCCGCTGGAGCTTCACCTGCTGGCGCTTGTCAAACTCGCCTCCGGACCGCTTTCCGAAGCCCATCTGCACCCAAGACGGGTCCATGCGGCCGAAGCGGTTGAACAGCAGAGGCTGCGTGCCTTCTGGCGCGAAGTCGGCCTCGTCCACGAAGACCACGCCGTAGCCGTGGACGGCGGAGACGAGGCAGGCGAGCGCGAGGAGCAGAAGGAGGGTGGTCGAGTTCCGGGCGAACATCGTCTTGGTCGTCGTCTTCGTAAGGGTCGGAATCGAGTCGCTGGAATCGAGCGGCGCCGTCGAGTGGAACGGGGAGTGGGAACGCGGGGGGACGCGGCGCCGAGGGGCCGGGCTTACCTTCGCCGCGCCGGAGACACCGCCTTAATTGGTCCCTCTGGGCCTGGCGTGAGGACCCGGACCCTGGGAAGCGGTCCGCTGGGGGCTCAAGATTCGTCCGAGGTACGTATGAAGGGAAGATAACGTAAACAAGGTGACCTTTGGCGGGGGGAGGCACGTGGAGTCGGCCCACATAGGGTGGGTACTGTAAGCAGCATTCTGAAGTTCTATGCTCTCTGAGGAGACAAAAACGTTACGTAGATCTATCTGAAGCGGATAAAGAGTACCCAAAGTGACCTAGGCTACGCTTAGGGTAATAGTAATGTCAGTAGGACAGAAAAAGGACGAAAAGCTCACTTGAGGAGGTATCTTCCAAAGCCTTAGAAGAGGAATCTTTCATTGGAAATGGTTAGCTTTGTTAACTCTGTAAACAAATCTCTATTCGCAGCGCCAATCTAAGCGACCGCGAGAAAATAGCGGCAAGATATTAATTGTAAATGTTAATTGGCTGAGGGTTTTGGCGTCGATCCTCTAGACGAGGCTGTGGGAGCTTTTTCTGTGTTTTTATTCAAGTTGGCCAACTCACAAGAATAGAATAGAACAGACTGCGTTGGGTCTCCTCTACGTCAAGGAGCTTTTTCCCCTGTGGGAACGCGCACAAAAAATGATCATTTTCTAGAATGGCCTACATGGAATGTCTACTGTAGTGAAAAACAAAGTGCGGAAACCATGGATCCAAGGTGCTAGGATAGATCATTTAGTGAAGTATCCGTTTCTAATCTGAACCAAAGCAAACTTCTGTCAAAGTGGTCCCGCGTGGAAAAGATTAAATTGACGCTTTTTGTGTTTAGTGTTATTCCTGGGCAATTGCGGTGGCGCATTGCTCGTCTTCATTTTGCTGTGTGTCGTTCCAGATTCACCCAGGTTGAAGTTCACCCGGGAGTGTTCTGTTAGGAGTTTTATAGAAGTCCACTTTAGAAGTCAATGTTTTTGAGCGAAGAAATGACCTGGATTCGTGTAATGCAGCTTTACCCGTTCCAAGAACCTGTTCTCTGCAGGCCTTTACAACTCACAGGTTGAGGAGTTCGCTTGAACTTCACAAAAGGCAGACGAACGTCCTTACATTTGCGTTCTGGTGGTCTTAAACTACACATCCGTGACATTCTTTTGGCACTTTGACGAATTGGGTACTTCTGGGTCTGAACTTCACTGCTACTGGGACTCGAAAGCTTCAAAATCTATCGTAGTAACTTCTCGAGAATTCAGATAAAGTTTAGTCCCGTCGCCTTCAGTTCGTTGCAGCTCTCATTGGAACATTCCAAGAAAAGCGGTAAATCCAGTTTCCTTATTTAGAAGTCTGCCATGATGTGATACCACCCCAGAGGAAACATTTCCCACGCAAAGCCTTGTTTTCCTTTTATTACTGACGTAGAACTGTAGCGCGTATTCTCAAACGGACTCTGCCCGAATGATGTGGTGGATCTTGAGGGTGTGGAGCCAGGCGTGCTCATTGGTGTACCAGAACATGTAGGTTCCCGTGGCGGGACACGTGATCGCATCATGAAGAGGAACGGTGGTGGGACCAGGGACCTTCTGCAATGTGGGTGTTCGCCAGGTAGAGAAGTAGCGTGGTTTACCGTGAAGACTGGGTAGACGGGCGTCATCTTCTGTCGGTCGCTCTCGTTTTCGTCCTTCGAGAAGTAGACACCGTAGCCGAAGTGGCCATCGGTGGAGAAGGACCAGGACAGCTTTTGGCCCTGAAGGTCACTATACAATGAAAGAAGGTCTAGGAAATGGACCACCTTTTCTGCCTGGATCTTATAGATGCCCGTCTTCCCAGCCGAGACGTTCAGCGGCGTCGCCTTCTCGTCTATCTTTCCGCGGTAGTAGAGCGCAGGGTCAAAAGGCACCGCACGGAGCACGTTCGCGTGGAACCTCTCCTCCTCTCCCGGGACGTTCCAGTAGGCCGGGAGACTGTCCGGCGCCGCGATGTTCAGCACCGCCTCGCGCCAGTCCGAGCCGAAGATCTTCACCTTGTTCTTGGTCTTCTCGGGGAGCAAGGGCTTCGCCACCGTCCTGAAGATAGATTGAATGTGATTTTGCATATCGTTTGATAATCCACAAAGAACTTTAGATTTCTTCAATTCTAAGTCAGTTGTTTTGGGTTTCGCTACCTCTCCGATCCACCCGCTCGTCTCCTTACCAAATGGCGGAGATGAAGGAAGGCGCGGCGACGAGGACGAAGCTATGGATGAGTTCGACGTAGTGCTCGCTCATGAACGACGAGATGGAGGCCAGCGGCCCTGTCAGCAGGCCCATGATGTGTCTGTCAAACTTGAGTCCGTTCAGGTCCATGATGTACATGACGGAAGTTTGCTCGCCTGCAAGGGGCACTTAGGAGGGCGAACTGTCATTAGGGGGTAAATTTGGAAAAAGCGCGTAGTTTGACGTCGTCAGACCAGGGCTGGAATTAGAGGTAATCACACGCGGGGTGTGTAGCTGGAAT
This sequence comes from Steinernema khuongi, assembly GCA_016648015.1. NCBI lineage: Eukaryota > Metazoa > Nematoda > Chromadorea > Rhabditida > Steinernematidae > Steinernema > Steinernema khuongi. Next base: position 84,970 of record JADLIF010001167.1, read on the forward strand.
GAAGGATGTCTACTCATGGGAAGGGGGAAGTGAAGTCTATAAAGGCAAGGAGATAATGTACGGTAGGGTAGTGTTAGGAGTGCAGCCAAATGATGCCCAATTTCAAGGTAATCGTAGTGCTTAAAACGGATGAGATAAAGGACATATCTTCTAGGTTTACCCTAAAAAGGGAAGTATGTTCAGAAGGTAATGAATCCAAATCTTAGTCCTCCTGTGGAGCCCATTATTCAAGTCCTGACCACCAATGATCTTTAATTTATCGGTCCACCCCCTGCTTGAACCAAGAAAGCTCGGATCTTTGGACAACGCGCGGTTGGCACAGGCGCTTAATTAAGCGCACTTTACATTTCTATGGATTGTTTATAATTTTCCTTTCACATGGACTTTAAAGTGGAACTGTTCTTTTGCATGGCTTCCCATAGGCCGTGGTTGTCAATCGTTAAGCTGAAAGGAAAAGGCAAAAACACGTAAGAAAAAAGCTGAGGACATAGAACACGTGATGAGAAGTCAACATATATGTTCCGGACAACGGGTGCGTTAAAAGTTTGGTAAGTCAAAACATCCCCTCATAGGGTCAGTGCCAGCGATCAAGAATATCGCTATTTTGAGCCAAGTCCAAGTTCCCTCGGCAATTCTTTTTCCTTTTCTCCGCAAGACAATTTTTGGTCCTCTTTGCCCTGTCCGGATTCCAGCTAACCGAGGCAATTTCAAGAATGGTTCCAAGTTCAGATTTTTTTGAAAGGCACATTTTTTGCTGCGATAAATCGCCCTATAAGCAAAGGTGCGGAAGGAGGGAGGCAGGGACTTTTACAATTAATTTCACAGGTTAACTTTGAACGGCGTGGGAAAACGCGTAAGTACGTATCGGTATGGTAGCAAACAAGATTTTTTCCTCTATATTGAATCTCCACTTCTGTCCCTTGTGGGTGTTAGCACGTAATACATCGTAATCCTGAATTCCACAGCTGTTCAAGTGTGTTCCTGGCTAGCAAAGCAGTTAAAAAGTCTTTTCAATAGCATGCACGAAAGGGGGCGAAATGTAGTGAAAATGAAACAATTCGTGTGTTGGCTACAAGCGGGATTACGTGACAAGGATGTGAACTCTAGAAGTTCACGTTTTACGGCCACAGAGTCTAGAGCTGGGGTAGAAGTTTCAAGGATGGAATGCGCTCAGAGGCCTAGGATTTTGCAAATGTGACACCCAGATATTGCTGTAGGAAACTTAAAAACCGATACTTTAACGCTTCTTGACAGTGATGTCCACAGGTACCCATAAAGTGCGTAAATAAAAACCCAGCCAATGATTGTTGTTCGCTCCTTCTCTCTCAGGTCACACGACCCACACGCGAACCTAAGTTGTCTCAAACGTCTAGGCTACGTGAGACCGTCTCGTTCTCCACCGCCGGAAACAAGCGCTGTTTTGGTGGAACTCACGTAATGCCCGGTTACACGGCGCTTCGGCCGCGTTTACACGCTCCTTCTTCATTAACTCGGTTCCCACAGGAGCTGTCACTGTTGCGCACGTGTGAGCGCCCCCGCTGGCTCTCGTGCCGCTGCAGGCATATCAACCCGTGGGAAGATGGCCAGGTTCCAAGGCCCCCAACCACCCACCTGTCTTCTTCTCGTGCTCCATCACAGCCGCGAGCATGCTTTCCAAGTCATGGACGCGCGCCTTGAGCACGTCCGTGATCGAGTAGCTCTGCAGCATGCCGTAGTAGTCGTTGTTGCCGCTCTGCTCGATGTTCACAAGCACGTTGGCCGTTTTCCCGGCGAGACCCGTGAGTCCGGCCTGCGACAAACAGCGTTGAGTCAGCCGCGGCTCGAGGGACCTACCTTCCAGTGCTGGTGAATGGGGTGGTCGCGAGGCTGAGTAGCCACGCTGTCCAGCTGCCAGTGGGACTTCCGGAACGTGAGATGGTTCCGCAGCTTAGGGACGATCACGTCGAGGTTGTAGTCGTGGCCCTTGAGCCAACGCAGGAGGTTGAAGTCGGTGTCGTAGTAGGGGGTAAGCTGAAAATAAGGAAGGTCATGTGAACAATGCCCATGTGGGGAAAATAGAGGAATGGTTCGAATGGGGACCTGAAAGGTGGCCTGCTCTCCAATGGAACATTTGGAGGTCTGCATACACAGAGCATAGAGTGGTCAGAGGTCCCAACAAGAAGATTTGGAGACCTCAAGCTGGAATGCGGTTGCAACATGGGATTTGAGAAGCTTCATACTTCTGGACACAGGACTGAGATGGGGACTGCTGATAATCCCAGCGCCCCCATCATGAGCTCCAACAAAAAGCACAAAACTTACATCATCCTTGACGATGTCCCTCAGCTTGTCGATCCACTGTCGATCACTCGGTGATATGTTCGGCTTGACGGTCATTGTGCTGAAAAGACGACACAATACAATACCCTTACATCCTGAGAAACGAGTTCCTTCGGAAAACAGCGCAATCAGATTAGAAAGGACCCAGGCGCCACAAGAGTGTCGTCTGTCGTCCGAATCGATCGCCTGGGAACCGAAGTGTGGCGACCTCGACTCTCCTTTCCAGGGCGCCCTTTCTGGGTCAGCCTAGTTAGTCAGTGTGCGCGCTTGGCGCAAGAATGGTGCAAAAAATGTTAAATGCTCACTTACAGGAACTTCAGCATCCCTCTACTACTCGGCTGGCTCTACCGAAGGCGCAAACAATCGATTGCGCGGAATTTAGAAATTCGGTCGTCGTAAACCTACATTTTCGACGTGTCGCGGTCCACTGCAAACGACATACTTCCTCTAGGTGGTTGCGGTAATGCGCGCAGATATGACGAATGACGGTTATTAGGCGTTCCAAATGAAGCTGAACCGGGTAGAACAGCGACCATTGTTTACTGGGCAGGGTGTTTTGTGGTGGTAATGGGAGGAAAACACGACTAGTCAGAACGACGAAGAACTGTGCTTCTTGTGGTTCTGATTAGCTTGTTTGCCGACAGAAAGACGTCAGAATTAAAAATTCGTGGTTTCTATATGACAAATAAAAGAGCCGTAAAGGATACCTTCTAGGGGAGCCATTGCAATTCTGTGGACATATTCCGACGCAGAAGAGCCCATTGTGTAAAAGGGCCCATTGTAGCTTACAGTTTTCAGTTCAAGAAAACTGTGCTCATCTTAAGAAGTAGAAGGGTTTAAAACAGATACAGGAAGTCGTATTGATTTGTCTAATACAGTTTAGATAAAGATAATTCTGTCCTTCCCAACTTTCACTCTCTTTCACGGACCAAGAGTGGGCTCTGAAGTAGACACGATAGTTGTAGGCTGATAAAAACTTGTGTAGCTCATACACACGCGTAGCAGAAAAAGTGTTGAATCTAAATCGGAAAAATTTGAACACAAACTAAAACAAGGATTTAACGCCAAGATTTCGGATATTCGGAAAGTTCGGATCAAGACCATAGTAAAGTAGCGGTTCAGCGCAAATCTTACAGACAGGTCTAAACATCAAGAACTCAGACTTGTCTACTCCAAAAAAGGTCCCTTTACTCGACTCACCACTCATTTCGTAACTGAAATGGCCGAGATCTCGGTCGTTCTTGCGTTGCAAACGTTCTTCTCCATCGCCTCCGCCGTCTTGCTCCTTCCAGCGTGCGCGAAACCATCAGCCACCAAGGCAAGTTCCCTATTCCTTTCTCCTGCACGCCTATTGTCTGCCTTTTCTTCCAGCCCGATGTTAAGCCAAAGGATAAGGTGCTCCCTGTCGTGAAGCCTGACGACTCGAGCGGAGGCTCCAGCTCCAGCAACATAATGAAGCCAGCGAAGACGGCCGCACCGCCTCCGGGAAAGCTCGGCAGAACGATTTCGTTCACGCAACCCAGCTCCATTCCAAACAGTAAAGGTCAGTTGTTCATCCCATCCCTCTGTTATATTCACCTTTGCCAGTTTTAGAAGAGGATCTGTACGAGGAGTGCAACAGCGCCGAACCGCTCCAGGATGTCAAAGTGATTTGATGAGCGGCGACTTGTTTGCCGTAGGAAACGGGAAATAAAATTTTACTGTGACTTGTTGCATTTACTGTTTTGATTATTCGTTTGTACTTACATTTTCTGTTTCTGAGGATGGAACTGTGAAGCGAGCCTTCTAGTTTTGGGTCTACCCACCTTCTTGAAGCGGAAGGAGCAGCTGCTTCAAACTGTCGGCAATGATTCAAGACACTAAACGAGTGCGGTGCACAGACCTGTCTGGCCTGCTTGGCCAATGGGGCAGTGCACTCACTTACCTTTCTGTTGCAAACCACGATGCGGTCTCTGCTCGTATTGGCCACAATCCTCGCCCTGCTCGCCAACGATGTTTTCTCGAAACCTGTGGATTCCTCGGACAGGCCCGTCGACAACTCCGCTTGGAACCGATCGCCCTACGGTATCTTTCCTCCTGTTCCATTGCTCTAAAACTAGTGATTGCAGGCCTACTGATGTCAGATATTTTACATTTGGGAGCGGATGATATGCAGAAGACCGCGTACGGAACCAAGTTCTACTCCGGAATCTGGATATACTACTTCGACACGAGCAATAAATTGATTACTCGGGAACTCAATTGGGGTAATTCCGAGTTTTCCACTTTTGTTTTGATCCAACTTCTTTCAGCTTCGATTGGGTTGTACACCGTAATCACCGTTCTGCTCATCTGCTCCAGCTGCTCCTGTGGCATTCTCGGCTTCATCGGCTATTGGAGGATGAAACACGGCGTAAAGGAGGACAAGACCCAGGAAGACAGCGCTGAAATACAGCAGACCACCACTGCCTCCTCCGTTCAACCGTCTTCGGGCTTCGCGCTCACGCCTAATGCGTCCACTCCCAACTTGTCCTCGGCTGGACCTTCTTTGTCGACGGACGCTCGATCCCCAATGTCTTCCCGCGAACCCAGCTGTCTTCCCGGACATTCCACCGAAACCTCTGTGGACACCGTCGAGGAGAAGCAACAACACCCACTGGAATGGTCCGCTGATGTAGTGCCTTCCGAAAAGGATTCCCGCGAGTTCCCCGATTTGCCTGTTGCGCATTCTGTGTAAATAGTTTTCGATAAAACCTTTTTTAGATGATGACGATACTGGGCTCCACATGTACCTTGCATAACGGCGACCTTTACTCCCATGTTGCGCCTGGGAAGCGCGCAGCATTGGCGTCCATCCTGGCTCTTAGCACGCAAACCATGATGGCGCTCGCCGCCGTCCACAGTCCACTTGTTTGGTTCAATCCACCGCTGTGGATCGGAGATTCCGTGTGGTCAGCCCTTGCGAACGACGCTGCCCCATCCTCGAAGTCATTTGGCCTCTCCGTCCTTCTGCCGAATGGTCGGTTATTCGTTGCTGTCCGTCAAGATCGAGAGTATTCCACCGAGTAATACTCCTCTGGACGTATTTCTGCCTATATTCCGTTTTTGACGAGTCGTGGAAAGGCGCTCTCCCAAGCTCTGCGCATTTTGTTCACTTTATCGATCGGAAAAATGTGTTTATTGGAGGATGTTTTGTCATAACTCGTTCAAGGCGAGCTAAATAGAGTGAATTTTGTGATAGTCCCGACCCAGAGCTGCCCCCGACAAAGCAAATCGAAGAAGCCATGTCCTGCGCCACCAAATATCAGAGCCTGAGATCTTAAATCACTTGAAACTTGTTTTATTTAGCGACAGGGCCTTAAACAATCTTTTATTACCCGGACCTTTATTGTGAGCTGTGAAAAATAACAACTGAGAAATGCGATGCGCTCCATGCCCCCGTGAACCTATATTTCGATCTCCCTCGTATCCCACGCCGCATATCACGTCACCACATCATTCGCAATTACAGTCCTTAAACCATGTCCGACAGCGATGAGCTCAGCAGTTTGGAGGGCTCTGACAACGAGCTCGACGATTCGCGCGACAGTGGTGAAGAAGAAGAGCAGCCTGTGAAGAAGGGGAAGAAACGACGCCTGGAGTCCGACGACGACGAAGACGAAGAAGAGGAGGACGATGATGATGAAGACGATGAGGACGAGGACGAAGAAGAGGAGGAGGAAAGCCCGAAGAAGCGCAAGAAGAAACAGAAGAAGCGGCCCAGAAGAAGCAACCGACCTAAAGGTTCCGACTTCATTCTGGACGATGTGGACGTCGATGACGACGAAGACGATGAAGCGTTCGCCGACGACACTGAAGACTTCGGAATTGACCCACACGAACGAGAGGAGGCGGAGAAGGCGATCCGTGACAACGAGAGCCGGAACCTGCACCCGCGTCGGAGACAGCTCTTCGAGGGCATGGACGAGGACCAGGTGGAGAAGTACCTGCGGGAGAAGTACGCCAATGAGGGCCGAGGTGGAGACATGTCCGTGTCCGACGTCGGCGGCTACGATGAGATCACGCAGCACAGTCTGATGCCGTCAACCAAGGACCCGAACCTGTGGATCGTGAAGTGCCGCATGGGCGAAGAGCGGATGGTTGCCCTGCAGATCATGCGGAAGTTCATCAGCTTTCAGCGGACAGAGGAGCCGCTCCAGATCCGGTCGGTCGTCGTCAAGGAGGGCCTAAAAGGAATCATCTACATGGAGGCCTTCAAAAAGACTCACGTCGCCCAAGCTATTGAGGGCATCTCGGCGTTAAATGCGTTCGACATCAAGATGGTGGCCATCAAGGAGATGGTGGAGACGCTCAAGGTGGTGAAGGACATTCCCCACGTGAAGGCAGGAGCCTATGTGCGACTTAAGCGCACCCTCTACAAGGAGGACTTGGCCCAAGTCGACTGGGTCGACGTCGCCCAGAACAAAGTGAGCCTGAAGATCGTGCCTCGCATTGACTACACCAAGAAGCGAGGTGCCCTCCGCGACCCCGAGGACAAGAAGCCTGCCTTCCAGAAGTTCAAACGTCGTCCTATGCCCCGGCTTTTCGACCTGGACAAAGTCAAGGAGATCGGCGGGGAAGTGGGACAGGACGGAGACTTCCACGTCTTCGAGGGAGGTCACTACCGTAATGGCTTCCTGTACAAGACCTACTCCCTGGACGCTATCATGACGGACGGCGTGAAGCCTTCGCTCACTGAGCTGGAGAAGTTCCAGTCTTCGTCTGATGACTTCAAAAAAGACCGTAAGTCACTTTATAGCAGTCTTCTTGTAATAATCCGCTTCTTTTAGTCGAAAACACGAAGGTCCGCACAGCCCCCAACGTCTTCGTCCCCGGAGATGTGGTCGAAGTCATCGAAGGAGAGCTGATGAACCTACAGGGTATCGTGCAGAGTGTCGACGGAGACCAAATCGTCATGCTACCCACGCACGAAGACCTCAAGGAGCCCCTGACCATCAGCGCCTACGAACTGAAGAAGTTCTTCAAGCCCGGAGACCACGTGAAGGTCGTCGGCGGCCGCTTCCAGGGCGACACGGGTCTCATTGTCAGCGTCAGCGACAACACCGTCATCCTCATCTCCGATCTGACCAGCACAGAAGTGAACGTGCTGAAGAAGGACGCGCAGATCTGCGCAGACGTCACCTCCGGCGTTGATTCCATGGGTCAGTTCCAGTACCAGGACCTCGTGCAGCTTGACCAGCGAACGGTGGGCGTCATTGTCCGTATGGAGCGCGATACGGTAGAGGTGCTCGACCAGCATGGTAAGATCCAGAAGATCAAGCCGCAGGCCATCCGTTCCAAGAAGGACGTCCGCAACGCGGTCGCCCTCGACAACGAGCAGAACACCATCCGACCCAAGGACATGGTTAAGATCATCGAAGGACCCTTCGCGCCCCGCCACGACAGTGACGACGATCGCCAGGGCGAGATCCGCTACGTCTACAGGTCGTCTATCTTCATCCAGTGCAAGAAGATCACGGAGAACGGCGGCATCATCGTCTGTCGTCCCAAGCAGCTAGTGCTCGTCGGAGGCGTCAAGGACGGTGTGAAGAACCGAGAGTTCGGGGGCTTCAACAACAAGCCCGGCCTGAGCAGCCCGAACCCTTTCCAGAGCCCGAGGATCCACGGGAGTGCGACGCCGGCGCACAGTGTGAACGAGTCACTTGGAGGACGCTCTGTCAGGGGAAACCAGACGCCAAGTAAGTAGCTTCTTGAAGACCAGTCCTATTAATTGAATTCCAGGAACCAACGGATCTCAGACGCCGAGAGTAGGAGGACTTGGAGCTCCGCGGGGAGGAGGAAGGACCGTTAGACGAGACACTTCTTTGATCGGAAAGAGTATCCGCATCATGAAGGGTCCGTTCAAGGGCCACTTCGGCATCGTGAAGGACTGCACTGAGGAGATGGCTCGGGTGGAACTCCATGCGAACTGCAAGGTAAAGTTGTCAGGATTAGAATACTCAACTTATCATACCTTTCTCCTTTCAGACGATCAACGTGGACAGATCGCACGTGGGCATTGCCGGCAACACTTCAAGCGTCAGCCTCCCGTCGAACATGTACGAGACGCTGGGCAAGACGCCGCGCTCGGACAGTCGGGCCGGCGCGAAGACCCCGATGTACGCTACGGCGCCTACACCGATGTACGGTGCACAGACGCCCATGCACGACACGTTCGGAGGCCGTACTCCCCACTACGGGGCGCAGACGCCGGCCTACGACGGATCTCGCACGCCGCTGCACTCGGGCTCCAACTGGGACCCGCAGGTGCCGAACACCCCGGCACACAACTCTGCAGGCTACGACTTCGACTACGACGACGATGTGGACGGATCTACGACCGGCTCCATGAACCCACACACCCCTGGCTTCGCCGCCCCGGACGTCAACACCGACTTCAACCCCATGACGCCCGGAGGCATGTATTCCGACTACGCGGCGCCTAGTCCGTATCCGGTAAATCAGAAAGCCGAGGACTGAGCGAAGGAGTGACCTGGGAAGGATAAAATGCGGTTGTTGACTATTGCGTATTCTCCACTATTTTGTCAAAATTCGGGATGTGAATCTAAGTAGTCAAGTTGGATAAAGTACTTCATACAGTAAACAATAATTTGAACAAACAAAATAACAAAAGTCAGAACTTACAACACCAAGTTATTGAAGACGCCGTCGCGTAAACTGTCCGCTTGTGAGTCCAGCCGGATGCAGAAAGTCTGCGATGAGGCGAAGAAGTTCAGCGCTGAACACGGTCAGCGAGACGGGCTCCAAGCCGCGGGCGAACATCTCGGTGTAGGCACCGAGGACTCTTGCCTCATTAGGAGACGGCTCACCGTTTTGCAGTGCTCCGAGGTTGAGGAGTTCCATGAACTGACGAGACGACATAGACTGGAATAAGGATCAATTGATTAGTGCGGTTCGGAGGAACAGTCGACTTACCACAGTTACTCTGTTCTCCACAGCAGAGTTGGCGCCGCTCTGCACTGGGTCAGGTGGGGCAGTCAGACGATGCACAACTTCCCGCTTAGGTTGCTGTCGTGGCGCTTTGATTGGAACTGGTCGGCCGCTCGTTGCTGGGGCATTCATGGTCGATTTTCTTGGCCTTCCGCGACCACGGCGTGGGATAGGGGCTCCTCCACGGCCCACAGCAGAGTTGGCGCCGCTCTGCACTGGGTCAGGTGGGGCAGTCAGACGATGCACAACTTCCCGCTTAGGTTGCTGTCGTGGCGCTTTGATTGGAACTGGTCGGCCGCTCGTTTCTGGGGCATTCATGGTCGATTTTCTTGGCCTTCCGCGACCACGGCGTGGGATAGGGGCTCCTCCACGGCCTCCTCCTCGGCCACCACCTCGGCCTCGGCCTCGTCCACGTACCGGTCGGGCGAGGTCTGCTTCCAGGCGCTGCTGCTCAGCAGCTTCTTGAGCCTTCGTTAAGGCAAGGACTTTGGTCCAGTCGATGGATCCGCTCGGATCTTGTGGGTAGCTGGTGAAGTCCAGCGTGTCATTCATGTTGCCCTGGTTCTGAAATAGTCAAATAGTCAAGCATGAAAGGGCGAGAAAGAAACGCGCTGTTCGAAACTCATCTGATGGGTATAACCCAATCAGCACGGAAATATGCTCGGGTTTTTACATACAACCAACGTTCACATAAAGGCCGGCCCACCAAGAGCAAAAGAAATGGCCACCAAAAGCAAAACAAAAGCGGTCAATGACGATGGAGCAAAACACTGTAAATTCGTTCTGCAGATCATGAGAAGACAAGTGCGGCTTAAAGGACAAGACCGCTCGAGAATTAGACAGACAGGCCGGCATCAACAGACACACAGACAGACGTAGTGAAGACGGAGACACGAAAGACAAGACGCTTCACAGCCCTCAAAGTCTGCAAAAGGAAGAAGGAAATTCTTCAGGACAGCGGCACTGCAAGTTAGAAACAACAACCTGCACATCCTGGCAACGTGAGAATCTGCACCTCCCTCATGCGATATCCCAGGCAGCCAGAAAACAGCCACAACGGGCAAACATGACTGTATTCGCTGCGGGAGCTGCCCGCGAGATGAACCAAACCTGCAAATGCCGGGCAGCGCCATTCTCACTCGGAAGAGTGAGGTCTTTCCCTTCAGAACTTCGCAAACATGGTTCCATTCAGTTCCTCGTCATTCTCTTGTGCATCCTGGCGTCGGGAAGATACCCTGTGAAAAAACGGAAACCGTCGACAATGATCGATCGCAGATTCTATCCCACGGAAGAAGTTCCACCCAAGCAGTGAGGTTTTGTCGAGCTTCTGTGGGTATTTTCACTTTCGCCAATGAATCCCTGGTTTCCAAAAAGTGAGCCGACTTTTATTTTGGGGGATCTACATAAGTGGTTCCTTGCCATTGTCCTTGAAACTAAACACAATGCTAGATAGAAACACTATTGCGATGCATTCCCCCGTCGTTCAAGGAAAAGCGAGGCCAGATTGCATTACTCACATGCACATAAGGCCCTTTACATGTTGGAAGATTTACAACAGTTCAACTTCACAATGTCGACAATGTCCCTCGTCGAAAGCTTCGAAGCTGCTCTTGAATCTCTCATGGCTCTCCTGCCCGACGCTTCTTCTTCTCGCCAGCAGGACAATCAGACTCGCAGAGATTCTCAGCCCGCCCAGGATCGCCGTCATCCTGAAAGCTCGGCTGAAATCATCGCCAATCTAAAACAGGAGAATCAAATCCTCAAGGATGCTTGCAAGAAATCGTCAGATGAGCTGGAGGAGATGCGAGTGATGAGCCACAGAATCATTACGCAACATAAGAATGATCTGAGGAAAGCGGTTCTGGAGAACTACAACCTGGCGGCGAAGAACCAACGACTACAGGAAAGGGTCAAGAAAGCGGAGGCGACTTTGGGGAATGTGCAACAGTGTGAGCGCCTACTGTACTGCCCTGTCCAAGTCTCTGACATAGGCGAAGAAATGTTGGGACCTTACATGGACTTAGAGGACGCTTTAAATGAGAACGAAAAGCTGGAAAACAGTCTGCAAAACGCGAAGTACCGCATCCAGCTGCTAGAAGCGGAGGTTCTCGCCAGTAAGAACTCCTTGGAGGAGCTGACGCGCCAGCTCGTTCGCACCCAGATCGAGAGCGACGAGTGGGCCGAAGCGGCTTCGGCCCAGATCCACTACTTGGAAGAAGAGGTCGAGGAGCTTAACGCCAAACGGAAGAAGAAGAGTGCCTGTCGGGCAATTGATTTCGAGTTTTACGTCAGAGAGAAGAAGAAGAATGCCCACAAAGCAATTGATTTCGAGAGATGTAGGAGAAGAATGACAGGCGAGGGCGCCCAAAGCCACTTCCGGTTAGATAATTTGGCCGAGAAGAACAAGGAACTCTTTAAAGAAAAAGAAATCCTCGCCACCCGTCTGCAGAACGCCAACAAGACCATCGCGAAGCTGTTGTTTGAAAGAAAGTGAGAAGCAACCGTCCTTCGTGGAGAAACCCCTTTGTGTGTCCCCTTGGTTGTCTTTGGTCAATAAAGTTTTTGTGTGGTCAATGTTTCTTGTTTGGTCTTTTATAACACAGTCCACTTCCTGTGTGGAGCCTATGTCCGTGTAGTAGCAGCATAACAGTAGATTTAGAGATTTAAATTCACAATGATCGTCAAACACTCAACATTATATTTGAAACTTTTAACATAAATTGGGGGAAAGTGCGAAGGGTTCACACCATCCTGCTGGGCAATATCATCCTTAATCTAAATCTACTCTTAATAGCATAAGAGTAGATTTAGATCTGATCGAGATTTGTGTCTTTTTCTTTGGTCAATAAAGTGTTTAAATCGGTTCAATGTTTGTTGTTCGGCCTTTCATGCAAATAGAAGACAGAGATTTGGCAATGTTAAGGAAGGGCAATCACGTATTAGCAAAATGCTTGCTATCTGCTTTTGTTGGTTTCATATGTGTGGTGAACATATAGTGTCAATACTTATCCTATGGTCAAGAAAAGTTTACAAGGATGTTGTTTTATACTGTTGTAGTGTCGCGTATGACCTTGCTACCCACTTATCATAGGGTAGAAAATTTAGTTGGTCATCGTTCATGTCGCATTGGCTTTGTCCCTATTTCGAAATAAGACGAATCTTCGTTTGGGTGGTAATTCTTGGGTAAGGTGGAGACAAACACTTGTTAAGTAGCGATAAACTTGGCAAGAGGGAATGCTACTCCAATTACTAGAATACTGGTCCACCAATTAAGTTGTCTCTGTTGATACCACGACCCAATGTTATAACATTGAGTCTCCCGTTAATCCATTCTACAAAAAAGATCTCTGAAAAATAGAAATTGAGATATTTACAATATTTTTAGAACAAGTGACGAAAAAGCTGATTTTCGCAATGTGTTCGACTGAAGATAAGCCTTTTGAACAGCATTACTTCCAAAGTAAAGGCGATGCTAAACAGTAATAGCGATGCTATAGTATAATGGACGTATCGCTATCGCCATTATCTCTAGGCAAAGCGATGCCAGAATGCCTTACTTCCATGCATATAAAGCCTCAAATCGTTATGTTGATTTACACACAACAGTTAATCAACAACCAACGTTCAACAATGTCCCAGAGCAACGGATTCCTATTTGACTTCGAAGCTGTTCTTAAATCCTGGCAGGATTTCCTGACTGACACTCCTGCTGAACAGCAGGAGGATGTGGATCTTGAAACTTCTCCGGTCCGCCACAAGCCCAGTGTTTATGGCGGCTTATTTGAGGAGATGGAACAGCTGAAACAGGAGAACAAAGCGCTCAGGGAGATCGTCATTGCTGACGAAGAAAAGATCGCAAAGCTTAACAATGAACTCCGACAGGCCGCTTTTGTAATCTCCAAGCTGCAGAAAGAGAATAGCCAATTGGTCGCGAAATCGACTTCGGAGAAGGAGCGAGAATTGCGTTACGAGATCCAGGAACTGGTCGAAGACGTGTTGGGACTCGAAAGCGAACTGGAGGAAGTCTTGGAGGAGAACGCATGGCTCACCGAGAATCTGAAGAAAGCGAAGAAACGCCTCCGAATACTGGAGGCAAAGGCGAACGTGGAATCTTCGAAGCTGTTGGAACGTGAGCCCTTGCTGAACCAAGAACAAATCGAATCGTCTTCGAGCCAAATTGAATGGCTGGAAGAGGAGAATGAGAAGCTCAACAACAATCTGGCTTTCTTGGAAGCAAGAGTCAAGAAATTGGAGGATGCGGCGTTGCCCAGCCCAGGGTGCTCCGAAGGGAAGGAGCACCCTCGTGAAAGGCAACTATTTGAGGACCTGGACGATGACAAACTAAAGGAGACTCTGGGCAAGCTGTACGCCAATGAGGAGAGAACTGAGGATTCCGACCGCGTGGACGTCGATGAGGAGGAAAAGGAGGAAGAAGACGATGATGAAAGAACGCTCGTCGATGTGGAGCAGGTAGAGAAATGCATGAAGGAGGCGTTCAGCGATCTGGAAAAGCTCCTGCTTAAATTGAAACTCTCCGAGTTGAAACTCTCCTAGTTGAAACCAGTTTTGAGTCTTTCTTGTTGATAAATAAAGTGTTTTAATGTGTTCAGTGTTTATTTGTCGTGTTTTCCATGCAACAGAAGTAAGGATTTGGCCTATGCGAAGAAAGGATAGAGCGTTTTATCCTAAAAGACGGTATTTCCATAGTGCTTCTGTTGATTTAATCTGTGTGGCGAACTGCTGTGTAAAGTCTGCATCTCAGACGTAGTAAGCATTTCGTCGGAGCTTCAGTTCGCCAAATCAGAATGATCGTCGGCATATTTAATGCATATCGGAGAGTAGGGCATGTTATTTCGCGCTGTCTTCATGTCGCGCATGACCTTTCTTTTCAGTGATCAGTAGATACTGATCTTTTTCTTTCCCTCTGCCTCCTTTTGCTCCAAAGTATCTACTTCAGTTTTGGTTATTGATATCCCAAAAGGGAGTGCACTTTCAAGAACGGAAATACAGTGCCCGTCAAAGCTTTTCGTTTGCAAAAATGTTCAGAAAGTTGGTTATATTGCAAACGAAGGGGGGTGGCCTACAGTTTTGGCGGGCACTGTATGTCTTAGTACCTAGTATGGCCAAATTAAGCCAATGCAAAAGGAGCGCGCTAGCCAGCAGTCATCTATGGACTTTTCCATCTCACTTATTACAACATCGAATCTCCCGCTGTCCATCTGCAGCTGTCCTTTCAACGATTCTGTAGCACAAGTCACGAAAGGGTGATTTTCTTAAATGTTCCAATCAAAGATACGCCCACTTACACGTGCTCACAAAGTTCAGGTCAATTTTTGTTCTTAAAAAGTGAAGGAGAAGTCATAACCCTTCAAACGGGAATAAGTCATCTCATTGTACCGAAAACCTTTCCATGTCATGAACAGGAACTCAAGTAGGACCCTTTACCTGTGACGTCACAATGTTTACAAGCCAGAACGAACTTCATGAAGAGTGCGACGACTCTGATCAATCACTACAGTCGTAGCTGACTGAACGTACCTTGTCATCGTGTAATGTGATAGTGTAGTTCGTGCCACGACCAACCTTAAAAATCTAGGCAAACCCGGTAAGGCTCTGCGGAACAGGCCGATCCAAACCGGAAATCACATTTTGCACTTTCTGATCTTCGCTGTACTTTCGCAATCACGACGTACCCGTTCCTTTCTGGTAACCCAGTTCCACTTGCGCGATTTGTCACCTCTTAGACTACGGTAGCACAGGTCAAAAACCACTAACGTGCGCTTTTGTTCTTGCGGGAATTAATGTACGCTACACAAACAATCGGTGGCGGTTGTATATAAGGATGAAGGGGTGGAGAGTCCTGCGTCATTCGCGCGGTTAATTCCTCGTCTTTGTACGACCATAGGGTTCCTACGTCCATGTTTTGTGTGGAAAGAAGCTGACGTGTGTGATGTTCCTAGTCTGGGAGACTAAACAATCCTTATAAAGTGATATAATGCTAGTAGATTTCGTTGTGGGACCTGCTAGATTCATAAAAATATGGCCTTAAATAGTGGTCAAGCAAGCCAGATGAAATCAGCCATATGTAGTGCTTGAGGACTATTCCTTTTTTTAGTGTGAAGCCCCGAAGAAGTGATAGATTGTTAGATTAACAGTCAAATAACAAGTGCAATGATTAGAGTCCTTTAATTAGGTTCATTGGACCACCCGGACCCGGATCTTCACAATCCTATTCGCTTAGCTGCTTATCGATATCTATATTTGGTCTAAATCGGCTGTTACGCTCGGAACCACATAGGGCAATCCCCTTATAAGGAAGTTCTTATGCAGTGGGGTTCTCGTGCGCACGCACCCAAGTCATTGGGCGAACTAACCTGGATGATATCGATGTGTTTGTCGGTGGTCAAGCTCTATTTTGAAGAGCTACAATAGCCTTTATCTTAAACTCCCCTTAGCGTCCTTCCAATACTCCGATATTGGTGTCTCATCACTGTAACATCTGCTTTCTGCCCGTCCAACTGAATCCCCCACCAGAGCATGGTCATATCAGGCTCAAGGACCCCACCCCCACTGCTCTCTGCAGCAACAACAACACGCAAATCCCATTTCGTGCTCGTGACCTGTGCCCACCGGAGCATACCAAAAACATTTTCAGCACGATTTCGGTGCCCTTTCTGTTTTCGTCGCCAATGAGTCTCTGATCCAAAGGCTGTTGCGTAATGGTACGGGTTCGATCTTCGGTTGGACATGGAATTGCCTCCGCCCCGCGCAGAAGTGGCGACGGCGAAGGAATCGCCGCAGGCAGCACAACAGGTCGTTCGGCGTCATTCTCCGAAAAGCTTGTTTTCATTCGGAGCGCCGATCACGCGCCGAAGTCGTTGTTTCTCCGTTGCTCCGCTAATTGGCTTATCGTTATCTATACGCTGCCGGCTTAGGGTATCAGTGGCGGTGCATTGGGGGTACGGTAATGCCTCCGAGCTACCGTAGTCAACGACTGCATTTGCGGCGGGTATCTGTTCACCAAGCGAGAAGCTGAGTTGAGCAAACTTCGGGACCCCCCTTTAGAAAAACCGCTGTAAAAACTAATCAGGGGCAAGTTCAGAACAGAGGGCAGATCGTAGGCGGCGGGGGCAATGAAGACCTCCAGGGGTCAGGTCGCAGTAGTGGTGCGAGAAGGCGGCGAACGCACAAGAACCAGTTTCACACCCTAAGGAGCATTTCGGTTTTTCCAACCGTCCTTCTTCTTCCCTTTTATATCGATTAATTCGTCGGGTCTTGGGTCGTTTAACTTCGAAATCTGTCGCCCCCGCGTCCGGAGGGTTTGTTTTGGAGCGTGGCGCGCGGCGCCAGCAGTACAGGAGCAGCAGCAGCAGTCTTTGTTTTCAGAGAGTTCGCGGCGGGCACTCCTGAAGAGCCAGGACGCCAGATGACATCGACGTACCTAAGGACAGGCTGTTTCTTCAACTTGACCACCGACGAGCGCATCGAGATCTTCCAGGTTAGTTCGCCGGGTGACATAATGAAGGGGTGGGTGTGCGCGAGAAGCCCTTTCTCGAGACAGACCAAGAAGGGAAACAAACTGTGAATGATTCATAACGTGTGAATCGTGTCGTTCCCGGGTGATCGTCGGGTGTCAACATGGTAATCGTTGGGGGTAAACAGGCTGGGACACGCTTTTTAAATGTTATCGTTGGTAAAGGTGCTCAGGACGTTTGCTGTTCTGGTTCTGGAGAGGTTTAAGAGAACTGTTAGGGTGATTTTAGATGCAAGGGATTCACTGTTTAGCGGTTTGATAAATAGCATTTGTGTAATAACAAATGATTGTGGTGAGCTATATGATACATATTGTGGGGATGGATGAATCTGCTTGGAATTCTGATGTTTGGTTTTTTCGATGACTGCATGTAGTGTAATGTTAGGTGCTGCATGTATAAGATAAGTATCGTCGAATTTAAGGTAGAGAATATACCGTAAACAGCGCAACCTTGAACTTTTCCGTCTCGTTTCGAATTGGGTTTCGTCAATGATTACATTTTCCTGAATTCCAGCTCTTCAATCGATAACTAAAGGGACACGAAAACTTTGATCATGATTTCAGAGCTCAAAAAGAATCCATTTCTTCGTTTTCAGAAGGCCTAAGACCACAATAGCTTTATCCATATTTTGTGTTATATCTCTTCCAGGTTTACTTCTACGTCTTTTCTAAATTCTAAGGAACTTGCCAAAGAAAAGGGTGGGTGTAGTAGCTTTTCATCAACCTAGGTTTTCCATATGACCTTAAACCATGACTATTTTCTCCATATTGCATGCTATTTATGTTTCCATGCCTCTCATACACCCTGAATAGGATCGATTCGGGCTAGCAACGAAACGTGAGTCAGGGTTTAGCGGCTACCACGTTTCTATTGAAGCAAAAAAAAGATAAAAGGCCCAAAACGGAACTGTCAGATGCGTAACGCAGCTGCAATATGGGTTGTAGGGGTCGACGACAAGCAGATCGGACGTTCGGCCGGAAAGCGTAACCGGTTCCCGAAGCCGTGGGATTTTTCGCATTCTTCGCTTTTTGAGACGACTTCTGCAAGAATTCGGGAGGTGACGACACATCCGACAGCCTTCTTACGCGTGGAGATTGAGGGGCTCCTTTTGGGAAGAGATGGACAGGTTTACAGGGAGATGAAGGGAGATCAAGGATTTGAGCTTAGAAAGATTGCCATAGGCGCTGACCAGCTGTTTTGGAAGAAAACTGGTGGCGTTTTGTGTCCAGGAAGCTCTTGGGCTCACAAACGTTCCAATTCGTAATCGACAGTTGTAAAGTGTGTAAGATAGGTCGCGAATTAGCTGCAAACCGGTCACTCCTGCGGCTGAAGGAGATAAAAAAGAAACCGGAAATGATGTCGCCCTTCAAAGAACCATCCTTTATGCTGACGATTCCAGAAAAAACGCGCCCTTCGTCTGGACTGGGTCTACAAGACCTTCTTCGGCTGGCTGTCCATTCCCTTCGCCTCCATCGCCTTGACCCTTACCGTAATCTACGTGATCGTCGTCTTCAACGCCATCAAACAGCGTCGAGTGAGCAGGAAATGCTACATTCTCCTTCTGAACAGAGCCATCGGAGACGTCCTCGCCTGCATCACATGTCTCATCGGTGCAGGTTACGTGTTGTTGACGGAGAAGGCGAAGTAAGTTAGTCAGAACAACAAAGGGCGTTCAAATTGTGCGAACCAAGATGACAAAGGAGTTTTGCGTTTCTTTTTGTTTCGGATTTTGGAGAAGTTTCGGAGCAACAGTGATGCGAGTGGTTTTGCTTGATGACGTGGGGTGTCTCCTTGTTCCTATTAACTCCGAAACAAAAGCTAGTTGAACAGTAATGGTTTACAATGGACATGGCTTTTGGGAACCCGAACCACCTTGGTTCTTAACCCTTTGTGTTCAGCGCTTTCTTTATTGGGATACTTTGAAGTGGATGAAGTCCTAAATGGGAAATTTGCCAAACAAATGTTAAAGAAATCTTAGGTCGATACTGTCAATACGTGTTAGTAAATATCCTTAAGCTCCTAGCTATACATATTATATCACTATATTATATCAATCGCCGTTGTTGACCTTCCTGATTTACTGATTTAGGACGTCTAAATGAGTCAAAGCCAAGTGTGAAGCAGGAAAAGGATAGGAAGCACTCGTTTGATATTTCAGATTTTCCACCAATGGTCAAGACGATCTAAAGGGTAGCTAAGAGGAAGTAGACTAATCTAAGGGTAACTAAAGGCTGGGATATTTCAAGAAGAAAATTATTGAGAAAGACACCGTTTTTTCAAGAGCCAAACGTTTCGAATTTTACTATATACTTCCCCAAAATTAAGATTATCGAATTTCCAGTCGAGACGTGGTCAGCATCATGGACACGTTCTTCATCGCCTCCTTCTGGTCAGCCATGGTTTCCTACGTCTCCCTGAGTGTCCTAAAGCTCTACGCCGTAGCTAAACCCTTCAACTACCGGCGCGCGGTCACCATGAAACGCTGCATCCACTTGATGATCTTCAGGTAAGCACTTGCAAACGGCCATTGCTCACGTGTCGTTCAGCTGGGTGGTGTTCCTGTTCATGGTCGCCTATGCACTCACGGTGACGGCACTGGTGAAGATTCCGGTTCTGAACGAGTGGTCCGGCTGCAAGATGGAGACGTGCTTGAGGCGAATGTACCAGTCGAGGAACCTGCTGACCGTCATTGTTTACTTCTTGACTATCATCAGCTTCTTCATCACAGGTAAACGCGGCATCGTGGTCGAGTGTGAAGAGGCCGAGGGGTAAACTCTTCAAGGTTTGCGAGAACATTGATCTGTGGTTCAAGATCGTATTCTACTGATTCATGTTAGCATGAAGTAGAGGGCCGGCTAGATAGATAACTAGAGAGTGGACACCGTGGGACTTGTTCAAGTTGAGCCTCAGGAGTGGGTAACTGTTGACCCCGGAACTTTAAGGTGACTTTTTATCTTGACCGATGGCATATAGCGTTCATGACTTCCGCCATCTTGCAGAAGAGGAAGTAGATGATGAACCTTAACCGATATGGACGTTATTGAAAAGGGCACAGTTAGGGGGCGCATCTCAGTGTGTGGGTGCATTACAAGTACAAGCAGTCGCAGGTCAGTGCAATAATTCCTGCTTGTTGTGCTCATGGCCTGGATGCACGGAAGTGAACCGTTCTAGTGTTCATGGTGGCCTATGCCTTGCAATGAAAACGGAGTTGCAATTACGCTGGGGGCCTATCCCGGCTAAATAAAGCAGAAGAGCAGTTAGGAGAGCAGTAGTAGCTAGTTGCATTACATATAAGTACACCATTTTTAGGTTATTACAATAAAATTGAACACAATCAAATCATGAGATAGGTCAGAAGCTTTCGGAATTCCAACATAAGTAGTCTCCAACATAAGTAATCAATCCTTTGCAGTCTTCTTCATCCGACGTGCGCAGCGCTTCGTCGACTCCTTCCATCGAAATCGCGACAAGGAGGATCGCGCCCCTAAAAGGACTCGCTTCCCTCTCTGGAAGCTGGCCCTGAACGTAGGAACGTTCGGCTTCCTCTACATCTTCTACGTGCTCTGGGGAATCCTGCTGCTCATCAACAGGGACCAGTGCTTCTTCCAACGGAACTTCGCGGAGATGATTCGGATTCTTGGACTCATTCGTCTCACTCTGCTCATCAGGATCCTCATCGATCCTGTCATCAGCTTCATCACCGATTTCCAGGTAGGAGACAGCTCACGAGTAGTGCCAGGTATACGATAAGAGCTAAGAGCGTCCTAGCTACATGAAGGACGGTATCATAGAGGGTGCCAATTTCCTTTCCAATGTCTTCAGTCTTGATATTCAGATTCGGAGAGGCGTGCTGGAGCTGTTCCACATCAAGGGTCGGCGGGTCGGCGCCGACTCGCGCAACAAGATCTTCCAGAAGTCGGCGAGCGAGGAGAACTCGTCTTCGGCGAACGTCGGCGGCCAGTCGACGAAGGACGTTCCCGAGCAGCCGCGGTCGCAGTCCGTCAAGACCGTCGCCTAGCGCCGGCGCTAGAGTCCCACCTCCGTGTAGAAAGTCGCATGATCTCCGATTCCGATGCGTGGCCATCACCCACCTCATGAGTAATTTAAATTAAATACGAGATTGCCAGCATGTACAACGGTGCTTCTGAGTCGCGGTGTCCTATAGTATCACGTGTCCGGTAAATCGATTTACTGTAGTGTTGTAGTGAACAAGGAAATGATCATTTTTCCGCTAGACGACGAGATAAACGACTTTGACAGAAGGTGCTGGCGTGGACGTGTTCTGGGCTTGTTGACGGGGCTGGTGATGGCGGAGGAGATAAAGCGATTAGGATGGTTCTCGATGCAGCGTTGGGAGCGAAGTTTGACCATTTTGGTGTGAAAACACGAATCAAGTGCTGGATATTTTTTTGCTATGTAACAGGTGTACCCAATGGCAGTGAATGATGCCAATGGTTCTAAATTTTACTACTGTTTCGTCTTCGTTTTTAATGCGTCTTCACTCTAAGTAGCTGTCAAGCTGCTTTCAAAGAAGTTCAAAAAGCTCTTAACTGCCATGGTCAGTTCAATAAACGCGCTAGCGTCTGGTGTCCCTGTTGCTACTCTCTCGACATGTCTTTTAATTGCGTTTTTCACCCAAAAAGCACCCAAGCTGCCCTTAAAGAAGTTCATAATTGACCACAGATTTTCCATATGCTAAATATTTACGGTTTGAGGTCTTAGCCAGCCAGCTCAATAAACGCGCTAGCAAAAATGAGGTTCAAATCTTACCAGTTTAATGTTACGTTGGAAAAGGGCATTTCGGGAGGTTAAGTTCAGGTCCGGTTCCCAAGTTTTTGGGTTCTCTGCTTCATTATCGGGTTCGCGCATCTCAATCGGGAAATTCACTGCTTTGTGTTTCGCCACATTGACTTACTGCTGTGGAGCCCTTTCGAAAGCTAGCTGATCTATGTACGCGTAGTAGCCACACCCTTCTTGAAGCCCTTCTTTGGTTCCATTTCTCAAAATCGCTACCAAAATCTAGTTTCACAACAGTTTAATATTGCGAAACTGCGCCACAGATTCAGGTACGCTCATTTCTCCTTTTAGAAGTGTCAAGTGATTCACAGTTGGTTTTGGCAAACTCTAAGAGTGGACGTACTTCAGCCCAGTACGCTGTTCAGCTTAATAGATCCAAAGCTCTCCCTTTCACACTACTTCTTTGATATATTATTAAAAGGGAGAGATCATTCGATTAGAAACGTTCACTGGACCAGCTGTGCGCCGAACTAGAACATTCCTTATCTTTTCTCGATCTAAAGTCCTCCCGGTGCCGTGTACTTTCCCTACCGGCACATTCCATGTTTTCTGACAAGGTCGCGCTCCCCCTTGACTGCCACTCGATCTCTGCTGGAACATGGCTGTATTTACCTTACCTTCTTCGCGGTATTTTCACGAAGCCCACGTTCCCGTGACGACTGCCGTGTTAACTCCGCAATTTGTTTTCGCACCTTTTCCCACTTTCTCTGTTGTCAAGTAGTTCGCGCTGCCCGTTACGGTGCGACAGTGAATGTGCTTTGTTTTTAGAGGACCGAGCGACTGACGAGCGTCGGGAGAAGCGCCAGTGACGCGAGATGTCGTCAACGTCCATGCGAACCAGTTGCTTCTCCAACTTGACCACCGAAGAGCGCTTCGGGATATTCATGGTTGGTTGATGGCTCCGATTGGCGATCCTAAGACGGACGACGATCGCGTCTGCTCTCGTTTACACTGTTAATGTACTCGGAACACAAAGTGCGACCTTAATGCACCTTCAAACTCTGACTTTTGAGAATTGGAGAACCTGATCTTGAGAACATGACTCTCGGGTCGAGTCATATTTGGACGGGTGACCTGGTGGCTTTCCATCTGGCTTCTTTGCCAAACTCCCTGACGGACCAGATCAACCGTTCGGATCAAACCAGTAACCGGTTTGTGCGCGTGAGCGGTGTCACATTCCTTCCTGTCGTTCGAAACATTGCAGGCTGAACGTTGATGTTCATTTTTGAGACGTTGGGATGAAGCCTAAACCTGTAGCTGTGTCCTTTCCGCTAATACAACAAGATACAAGGTTTAGGCAGGTCACCCCATCTGGTGACTCGATTTGTTGCAAACCAGATCTATCTCATTTATAAGATCCAAAGCCCTTATTCAGAACCCGAAATTCGGCTGTGCCAAGATTAGAACTTCAGGCAGTTGATCTTTAGCTAGTTGAGCCAGAAGATTGGATCTGATAATAAGCAAGATCGTATTTATCGAGCAGATCTATCTCATCGATTAGATCTAAAGTCCGGGTGGGTCCAAAATTCGGGTAGGGTTCGTTAGTATCACTCGGATTGGATCGCCAAAATTAGAGCTTTAGCCAGTTGGGTATTTGGATCTGGGCAAAGAAAAACCAAAACTACAATAGGAACAATCGAATGATAATTTACCATTACGAGTACAAGCCCTATTGGCTCATTTTGCGATAAAACGTGCAAAAACCTCTTAATGCTCGCTGCCTAACGATGTGGAGCTCTAAAGGAAGGAAGCTCCAAATCGTTAGGTGGCGTCTTATCTTCTTAAGATTCCTACTTCTGAACTTTCGAGATTTTCCTGCAAAGAACCGTTGTACTTGTCGTGTTACTTCTAAATCAAAGATTATAAAACCGGTCGACTCCACACAAAAAACACGAAAACACAAACCGGAACGGATCGCTGCTGTTCTAACATTAGATTCTGCAAGACTGATGTCTTCCATTTCAGAAAAAACGCGCCCTTCGACTGGACTGGGTCTACAAGACCTTCTTTGGCTGGCTGGCCGCTCCCTTCGCCTTGCTAGCACTCATTATCACCATAATCTACGTGATAGTCGTGTTCGACGCCATCAAGCAGCGGCGAGTAAGCAGAAAATGCTACATCTTGCTCCTAAACAGGGCCATTGGAGATGCCCTCGCATGCTTCTGTGCTTTAATCTTGGTGGGATATGTGGTATTGGCAGAAGAGCCAGCGTAAGTAGGGGGAAACCCTTGGCGTAGAGCGCTTTGAACAGATTTTAGATCTAGATGTAGAAGACTAGAACTCAGTATTGTAGAGGGCATAACGGCCATATTTGACCATCTCATTGCAGCCGTGACGTGGTCAGCATCATGGAAATGTTCTTTATCGCCTCCTTCTGGTCAGCCATGGTCACCTACGTATCCCTGAGCGTCTTGAAGCTCTACGCTGTCGCACGACCGTTCTACTACCGCCAAGTGTTCACCATGAGACGCTGTGGCTACTTGATCGTCTTCAGGTGACCTACACGGCGAAAAACAGCCCTCTAACTACCATGTTTAGCTGGGTGGTGTTTCTGTTCATGGCCACCTACGCCCTAACGACGGCGGCGTTAGTGAAGATTCCCGCGCTCAATGAGTGGTCGGGCTGCAAGATGGAGACCTGCTTGAGAGACATGTATCGCTCCAGGAATTTCCTGACCGTTATCGTGTACTTCTTCACGATAATTAGCTTCTTCGTTACAGGTACTTTGGAAAGCAGTTGCACCTCCACATTTGTGGTTAAATCAGGGGGAAATGAGTGGAAGGTAAACGACACAAAATTTGAAAGGATTAGAATCCGGATAGCTCGTTTTGTAGTCCGCCACAATGGCAGTGTTACAACCCTCGTTGGAGGGTGTAATGATAAGTGGGGGACCTCAAACTTGGGTAATTAAACCATTTATATAAAACACGGGTAAGTAACAATCGCACGCATAGCAAAGTGTATAACATAAACAACATACAAGGTGGTAGTAAAGCCTGGAGATGAGAGAGACTGCGTAGCAGGAGCTGATGGAAGAGCTCGCAGGCCGAAGGCCCTAACTGCGTATCATCCTCTAGTCGTGGCGAGACCCTTAGGGAACATCGCACAACTCTCACTCTCCAACAGGCAGAATTAAGAAAGGCTAAAAATTAAGCTCAAATCCTGCACGGGGGCTAAATTAAAGGTTGCCTAATAGCTTAAATGGTTCCCTTCTGGAACTTGGTTAAAGAAGTGCCTGCAGCATAAATTTTACAGGCTAACTTCTATCTTCTCCAATACTCTAGGGTATATACCCTGAAACATATACATATTGTTCCAAAACGCTCCACCCTACAATGGGGGAATGGGCTCTCTTCATCTTCTGACTGCACGTGCTCTACCAGATCCATTTCAGTGTTCTTCATCCGACGCGCCCAACGCTTTGTCGGATCGTTTGATGGCACCGCCACCCACCAAAGCCGATTCCAAAGAAAAACCCGGTTTCCTCTCTGGAAACTTGCCCTCAACGTAGGCACATTTGGCCTTTTCAACATCTTCTACGTCCTCTGGGCAGTTATGATGCTCTTTAATACGGATAAGTGCTTCTGGCAGCGGAACGTCGCGGAGATGTATCGGATACTTGGTCTTATCCGCATCACACTCCTCATCCGCATCATAATCGATCCGATCATGAGCTTCATTACCGACTTCCAGGTACAGGACCTCTACCTGTTTGGAACAAGCGCATTTTATGAGATTGCAGATTCGCCGTGGCGTTTTGAAACTCTTCAATGTCCGGGGAAACCGAGTATTCATGGATTCGCGAAACAAGATTTTCCAGAATTCGTCCAGCAAGGAAGATTCTTCGGCGGCCAATGTGGGTCAGCTCGAAGGTCCAAGCAAGGAGGAGCCTCTGGACACGAGGACGCAAACCGTCAAAACAATATGCTAGTTGACAATCTTGCCTTCGAGAAATGTAACAAACTGCTAAAGCATTGTGACCTAATTGGTCGACGCCTTCAGCTACTTTTTGTTAGATGACCAAGACGCACACTGCTGGAGATCTAGCTCATGTGGAAGTCATTCCTGGCTCGGGTCCTAACAGTGCAAGCTAATATGAAGATTACGTGTGTGTTGCTCCATGTGCAATGTATGGTGTAACACCACAGATAATAATAAACTAGATTTCTTAAATCCATGGACAGCCCATTTTAGGAAAATTCTTAATCTTTATTCGCATCTACGTGTGGTCAATGGTGTAGCACTACAGGAGAACTTTGCCGTGTGTTCTCTAGCCATCGGGGAGGGTGTACACCAAGGGTGTGCGGAGTTGGAATTTTCGAAAACGGAGGTCGGAAGTCGGAGGTCGGATTCTTGATTTCAAAAACGGAGGTCGGAGGTCGGAGTTCGGACTTTTCAATTTGAAAACGGAGGTCGGAGGTCGGAGTTCGGAGTGCCAAAAAACCCGGAGTTTCCGGAGGTCGGAGGTCGGAGGTCGGAGTTTTGACCGGGCTGTTCTTGACAAGCGTTGCTTCATTGGCTAGAAAAGTTGGCTAGGAAAGCAATAAGCATCAGTTCCCAAAGGTTTCATGGTAATTGACAGCTATCAGTTCC
>JADLIF010001169.1:0-177469 GCA_016648015.1 Steinernema khuongi
CCAAGACGACTGCTTTGGCCGGAGCCGACCGCCTCACGCGGTGTCCATATTCGGCTCTGCCATTGTTTTGGCGAGCCGGAGATCCTCGCTCTGGTGTTCCCATGTACTTCGTAGTGTGGCGTTACAGGCTCTAGGGGTCATAGAATGGCTGCTCGGCTCGGTATAGAGAGCGAGCGCGACGAACATCGAACCGGTGAAAAGAAGGCTGAAGAATACAGCGAGGACCTGGGCTACTTGTAAATCCTCGCGTTGTAGATGTGCTGCGCGAGGATTACTACCGTATTACGCTTGCAAGGAGGTCGTATAAGCCGATGGTCTTCTGGATCGGCTGCTGTGCGGTCCGACCAGATTGTTGAGCTCGCCAAAGAACCAGAATATTACCAAAAATACGTCCTCGGAATCCGCCCTTTATGGTTTTATGTCCGCTCCTTGTTTCTTTCCTAGTTCTACGTTCGAAACATATAAGTACCGGGTGATGATAAAGCTCTGCCACTTACAGAATCGATTGTGAGTGAGAATAAACCTTGAACTTGAGTGCTCCTCGAAGGGTCTTTGTGTCAGATGGGATTCATAAGTGTTCAAATCAGAGTTCAAGGTGGCAAGTTGAAAACGCCGCCGGTCTTAGGGATGATCGATCGATCGGAATCCGCGCACTTCAAAGAGCGAGGAACTGCAGGCTACTTGGAACCCTCTCCCATTTCCCTCAGTAATTCTCTAACTTCCAGATCTGGGTCTTATGGACACAGTACCGATCCGTTTCTGTGAAGAGGTGATTGTCAGGCTTCAATGGACTAGACGGCAATGGCGCGCAGTAATAGGAGAACTCCGGGAACCGTGGAAAGCACTGGCGGAAAGATTCATCGCAAAGCGTCAGATGTTTAGTATTCGGTTTCCTATCCACCGCGGCGACTGGAGCATGTTGGCTTTGCCCCACAGTCTGCCTGCAAATGACCCGCCTGTAAACAGCATATGAGCAGCTCGAGCTTCTTCTCAATGCATCCACAAGGAAGGCTGACCCGTTCGAGCACATCTTGAGGTCTACGTCAAGTGTGTCGATTGACGAACGTGTGACCGTCGCCGCCATTTGAATGCGGGCGCCAACATATGCTCGCACGCAGTCGCTCGCTCCCGAGCCGGCGAGTCGGATTGGAAATACCGATTCGGATCGGTTGCTTCTTGTCGCTTTTCTAGAAGCTACTTTCTGTGATTTTTTTTTCTGGGCCCCCAAGCTTGATTGCCATCTGAGTCGCCGCTTCATTCCATCAAGCTTATCGGCATCGCCGCTCGCGTACCCGGACAGAACAGTGAAAGGCGAAAACCGCCTAAACTTCAATGGCTTCTGCGAACCTCTTTCGGTTTAGGCTTTCCCGAAGTCCTGACGTTTTGCTATCTAAGTTTGCATCCGCGAACCTCGTGGGTTTCGCGGTTTTGTCCTGATGCGCACCGCTCGTGCCAACTTTCCGTCTTCTGTTTGCCGAGACTTGTTGTGTTGTGAGATTAGAAGTTCCCCAAGCAATCTATTTTCCGTCCAGGTCTCGGCCCCATGGACACGGTACCGATCCGCTTCTGTGAAGACGTGTTCAACACCCTCCAATGGTATGAATTTGAATTTCGTACCATGGGCAATAAACTCCCGGAACCGTGGAAGGCAGTGGCAAAACAATTAGGCGCTAAGCGTCGGACGTTCCAAATTGAACTTTGCTTGGCTCACGGCGACTGGAGCTGCTGGATAGATCCCATGCAGGGCTTTCAACCACAGTCTCTCGAAGACCTCCTGGCGGTGAATCGGCGATATCTCGGATGCCGTGAGATAGTAGTTTGTGAGGAGGAACATCTAATGCTGTCCAAGAAAATCTGCTCCCGAAAAGAGGACATCACCGACAGGCTGATTCCTTTCTTGAACACAATCCCGCAGAAGACGAATCTGAGGTTCTGCTGCAGCAAAGAGACGACACTGGCGTACTTGGAGATTTTCCGAAATCTGCGCATATTTTACTACATTGATCTCCCCTACTGTGGACGAGAAAGCGAAGACTTTCTGGCCGTTCAGATTACCAATAGCCCTCGCTTCATAGCTTGCCGCCTTCAGGGACCGTGGCCAAACACAGAGACCGTCGAGAAGCTCGTTATTCGCTTCTTAGAGTCGGGTATGGACCCATCCTTTGTCATTAAACCGCTTGACGACCCCGAAGAACGCGAATCGAGCCTCAAGGTGACTCTGCCAATCCTAAAAGCGGCGCTCGATTCCTGGTACGAGTTGGGAAGCAATCGCATCTCTGTAGAAGGCCCCCCAGGGCTCAGTATGGAGGAGATCCTGTCACTGCCTGTTCCCGAGGACCTGTGGAGAGTGGAGGACAGCTGCTACTGGGCCGAGGGAAGCGCCTCGATTGTCCGTTGGTCCAAGCCTAACGGGTCCTGCTTCAAGTGTGAATTTCTGGAGAATTCCAGAAGCCTTCGTATTCTAGGAGTGAACAAGAAGAACTGCGAGTCTTCGGTGGAAGAAAACACCCTCGGATCCGTTTCAGGGCACGCTGCTGGAGGATCGGAGTCCGATTCGGATTGGTTCTATGACACAGAGTACAAAGGAAGTCGGGCGTCGTCGTCAATGTCCTGATGACATTATCTCCTACTTGTCCTTGTAAATTAAATAAACATCCTGCAAATTCATACGTGTTTATCGCACTCTACACTTCTACACAGATGTCAGCTAATTTTTATTGCAAAACACTCGTCAATGCTTCTGTAACGGTTATCCGGGTGTCCTCTACAGGGTGCGGCGGCGAAAATTCAAGTGCTCCTTGACGAAACTGGTATTTCTATCTCATGTGACAATAGTGATTGTTCTGTGTGAATAAACGGAGAGTAAAAGCCATTAGCGATTTGCGATGGAGATGTATGAATTTGCAGGATGTTTATTTAATTTACAAGGACAAGTAGGAGATAAGGTCTTCAGGACATTGATGACGACGCACGACTACCATTGTACTCTGTCATAGAACAAACCAATCCGAATCGGACTTCGAAACAATGTCTTCAGGACA
The DNA here is from genome assembly GCA_016648015.1 of Steinernema khuongi. Classification (NCBI taxonomy): domain Eukaryota; kingdom Metazoa; phylum Nematoda; class Chromadorea; order Rhabditida; family Steinernematidae; genus Steinernema; species Steinernema khuongi. The sequence continues at coordinate 3,042 of JADLIF010001169.1, forward strand.
TTGTTCACGACAATGTTTGGCACTGGGTTGACAGTTTGGCGACAGGAATGAATTCGTTAAGGTATCTGTCCCCGCTGCCCTAAAACAATACGTTGAAATTGAGGATATTTGGCAGCAGAACTCCACCTTGCATGTCAGTTTCAGATTGATGTTAAGAACGCTTTGAATAGTTGCGGCGTTCACCATCGTTCGGTGTTTCTCGCTAATCGAGAGTCCTTCCAAGTACTCGGTTATGGCGGCTGCAATTCTGTGCGCGGTCCATGCATCTGCGAAGTACGCTTCTTGCGTCGTAGTTTCGTTATGAGAATTGTACTCGTGTAGCCTGAATTATGAATTGGAAGCTCACCCGAAGATCGTCGCCGTCATACCATAACGCTGAGTCTGGCCTCACAAGTCCTTGCCAATACTTCGCTCGCCAGGTCTGTAACCCGGAGGTTATCAAAGGTGCCAACGTTCCTGCATTCCACCGTAGTATTCTACCAGTATCAATCCTAAAGCAGGACTGGCCAAAAGTGTGAAGGTGACTTACCAGTAGCCGTGGATCGGAAACGTTTGGGGTTGTGAGTGTATTTTTGTCCATCCTGGTGAGTAATAGTTCGAAAGAGCTAAGACGTGATTATCGAGCGATCGTGTGTAAGCCCACTGGGCCCTCCATTCGGCAGGAAAAGAAAACTGCCCGAGAACATTTCCGATGTATATGACGCAAACGGCAAAGAGAGAAATAACGTTCATAGTCAGTAGAATCTAAATTAAAAACGGATCCAATTAATGGTACCATGGAGTAAATGGTTTGCTATCGGGCATCTATGATATCGTTTGCTATCATTTGCTTCATTGCTATCAATGCTATCATTTGTTATCGGGTCGGAAGCCGCTGACCATTTGGGGGTAGATGGTGGTGGTGGACTGTCCATGTCTACGATCATTTATATCATGTCTAGGGACAAGCTTAAGCCAAGCCAAGCAAAAGTCCGGACTACTTTGCGAGACTCCGACGTATCTGAGATTTCGCTCGGAGAAACTGTCCGTCGGAGAAAACGAAAGAAAAACACCATAAAGTTTTATGATTAGAAACCTATTCTTTACGAAATCTATTTCACGCAATCTATGAAATATACTTACTTGTAGTGCGCAGCATAAAAATTTCTTGCCCTTCTTTCCTATCCAATCGGAAAGCACATTTGATGAGAAGCAGGTTATACCTGTGACTTGTCAAACGGTTGTCAAACTCTTCAAAAATCTCGAACACGCGAATCGCGCCGTCGGCGTGTACAGAGCTGTGTACAGTCTACGTATGTAGCGCATGAGAGGCAACTGAGTCATGTAGGCCTCTGAATCGATAGCTCTTTTCTTTTCATTGCTAAACATTCCTTGCTGACTAAGTGAAAGGGCGAGTGAACCCCACTTTGACAATAAGTTGAATACACCTTCTCACACATGCTCGCGCGCTTTGATAATTGTAACCGTCGTATATACCCAGTGATGGTCATGAATCGGATGAGAACTACTGCTGCTAATCGGTTTCTCGCCCATTCCTTCCACCAAACTTATCAGCAGAGCTGTCGTCAGGTCGACCAGAAATCTCTGCTTATCAGCAACTACTTTCCTCCTTCTTCCGCCTGTTCGTTTTCTCCATATCGTGTTGTGAACTTAATAGGTTTAGCAGTCGGTTGGGCCAAGCATTTTCATTTCAGATCTCGGCCTCATGGATTCTGTACCGATCCGTTTCTGTGAGGACGTGTTCGTCTCGCTCCAGTGGCCCTATTATCAATTTATTGCAATAGCTGACGACGTTCCGGATCCATGGAAAACACTGGCGAAGAGATTCGGCGCTCATCATCAATCGATCAAGGTTGTGTTTGGCATCGAACACGGCGAATGGTGCTGTTGGGTAAAGCAGATGGAGGGCTTCGCCCTACAGTCTCTCGAAGAACTTCTGGCGGTGGATCGGCGCTACTACCGATGCAATGAGATCTCAGTTTGTGAGGAGGAACATCTAATGCTGCACAAGAAGATCTGCTCTCGGAAAGAGGACATCACCGACAGGCTGATTCCTTTCTTGAACACAATCCCGCAGAAGACCCATCTGACTTTGTGGGGTCGTAGAGAGACGATAGCGGCATACTTGGAGGTTTTTCGAAATCTGCGTGTATTTTACTACATGGATCTCCCATACTGTGGACGAGAAAGCGAAGATTTCTTGGAAGCTCAGCTCAACAATAGCCCTCGCCTCGCGAACTTCCGCTTGCTGGGACCGTGGCCAAACACGGAGGCCGTCGAGAAACTCTTTCTTCGATTCTTCGATTCGGATATGGACCGAATGTCGGTCATTCTACCGCCCGACGACCCCGAAGAGCGCAAATCGAGCCTCAAGGTGACTCTGCCAATCTTGAAAGCGGTTTTTCACTCGTGGTACGACTTGGGAAACAATTCAACCAGACTCATCGGTCCTCCAGGAATTACTAAGGAGGAGCTTCGCTCTCTCCCTGTGCCCGAGGACCTGCGAAAGTCGGAAGAAGGGCGCAACGGTGGAGTTTGGTATGTTCGTTGGTCCAAGCCCAACGGGTCACGCTTCGAATGCTTTCTGAGCAAAGCCGAACTTTACGTTCGAGGAGAAAACAAGAAGAACTTCCAGCCTTCGGCAGAAGAAGCTTTATGATCCCCGGCCATTGATACCGTAACAGCGTCGTTGATCTAATTAAAGACGAGAAGCCCGGTCTTTCCAGGATCAATGTGATGATTAATTTGTTAAATCTGCTCATGTAGATTTAGAATAAAGAGTCTCTATGGCGCCAAAGCAAACATGGAGCAGTTCCATGGGACATGAGATGTCGTAGATAATCTAGAGGAACACGAGTAAACTTTGTCACCATCGCCTCAAAACCCTCCTTCCAGAGATTGCTCCCCGAGTTGTTGGCATAAATAGCGTTTATCTACATCTACGTACTTACAGAGTTATTACAGGAGCACAGTCACACACTTGGGCACAAACACACAACCGGAAGCGAGCACGAGGAAAGGAAGAAGGGAAGTCAGCCGGCCATCTCCAGCAGGGCGGTGACGGTGCCGTCCTTGTCTCCGCGCTTCTCGTCCAGCACCGAGCGGATGACTTCGGCGTCGATGTTGGGGAACATCTCGCTGAGCTCCTTCACTTCTTCCTCCGTGTACAGCGGGCCTTCTGCAACGCGTGTGTTAAGATCTTAAAGACAGGAATAGCCAAGATGCAAAGGGCCTACTTACCAGGGGCTGGTGGTCCGCCAGTTCCCTCCACGGTGGCCATCAGTTGGGGCGGATTTTGTACAGGGGCGTCCACAGGAGCGAACGAGATGACCAGGTTGATGAGACCCTCGCGACCTTCGCCCTGTTGGCCGGACAGCGGATACCACTCGTCGATGGTCTCGCCGTTGAAGATTCCTTCGGGGAGAAGGACGTGCGCCCAGGCGATGCACTCGTCTTGGGTGAAGGCGCGCTAGAAAGGAGCGTAGTGGCTTAGTAAGTTCAAGTCGGAGCCTAGGAGTCAAGAACTCGGGATATCTGCTGGCTCTCCACATCCGGAGTCCAAGAATCGAAAGCCTGAACCACGGAAAGGACCCTACCTCGTCGAAGATCTGGACGTAGATGGACTCGACGCCGTTGGGGAGGTAGGCGTTGACGATACGGTTCCACTTGGGCGTCTTGGCGCCGCTGACGCTCGTCGGCGTCTCGAAGATGGCGTTGCCGACGCGCACGCGGCAGTAGGGGTCCATGCGGACGAGGCCGTAGTTCTTGGTGAGCTTGGCTTCGGTGATGCGGACGGCGATGCGACCACGCGTGTGTGGTGGCACGAACGTGTAGAAGGACTCCATGGCGGAGAGTCCGCCCGTGGTCGGGTCGAAGCCCGTCGCGACCACGTGCTGCTGCGCCGGCTGCTGGCCCGGAGCAGGCTGGCCCTGCTGCTGGGGGACGGTGAGGCGCAGGAAGTCGGCCGGGAGGTCGCCGAGAAGCACCTGAAGGAGAGGGATGTACATGGAGAGGGATGAACAGCACAAAGGACGAAGAATGAATCGAACATAATGATCAGTGAGTTTGCAAGGGGACCAAACGTTTGGACATTGAAAAGGATGTGTTTACTCTATTGTTTATCAATCAACGGTGGAATCCAGAAAGCAGCTTCTCCTTCGGACAACCGAATCCAATTGAGGCTCAGAGGCTCATTACTAAAGCTGGCCCACCGGAAAAAGCTACCACTACTCTTCGCGTTTTCAATGCATAATTCGGTTGTAAAAACGGTACAAGCAGTATTAGAATCTATTTCAAGGGAAACTGATGGTCTTGATGAAAGTTATTCCACAGTAAGACGGCTAACAAAGAAGTTAGAGCATAGCAACTGATAGGGTGTAGTTACAGTTCCCCCAAAAGCCGGATTCTATTTCTAGGCTAGGTTCCGCTCTGGGCCTCTCTGAATCCGTCTACTAGAAGGCTTTCAACACTGTATTTTCCCAAAATCTGATGAGCTGCCCGATGGCACACAGGCTGAACAGCGTCCCAAGTCTGTTCGCTTCTGAGCACTGCACCCAAACGCAAAACCTCTCTTTTTTCCTCCTGCGTCACTTTCGTCCGTAAAAAGGCCCCGAATTTGGGTCAGTCACGCCGCCCGTCTTAGACGCAAACCGGCTACAACGCCCTACCTTCTTCTTCATCTCGACGATGTTCAACGGCACCTTCTTGGACGGCAGTGGCCCGGCCATCAAGGTCGCGCCGCTGGAGGGTCCAGGTCCCGAATCGCTCATGATGACTCAGTCGGAGTTCTCTGAAAGAGGCAGCGTCACGCGAGAAGCCGAGTGTTGGGTTTCGCGGGAGCGAGTAAACAAACAATTGATTGTGGTCCTGCCACCCACGACGGCGCTTTCTCGTCGGGACCGCGGCGTCTCCGCTCGGCTTTTTCAAATTTGCATCATCGCCACTTTTTCGCGCACGTCTTAATTGTTTTCGAAAAGGTGCGGACCGGTCCGCGGCGTGTGGCGAGTTGCGAGATCTTGTGCAAGTTTGGTGGTTACCCCCCTTCTTGTCTCTTTTTTCGTCTTCGAGACCTGTGGGACGTTCTTTCCCCAGCCAAGGAGCGTTTTTTTTGTTTTTGAGGGTTCCTTCTGCTTGTGGACATGCCAGAGCTCTAGATGAGTGAGTCTGTCTGTTAGCCAGCTTGTCTAGACGATACAGTACGCGATGATAAGTCGCTGATAGTTACATAGGGTTGCATCACCTGTTTGCGCATGGGTGACCGACCTTAAAGTAGTTTGTAAAGATCGTCTGCTTCCACCGGTGCGGGTGGACTTAGAAGGGATGTTTCTGTTGCAAACCTCACCTATTCAACACCTAGTGAGCACCTGATCTCACCTAGTAAGCACGCTTTCACCCTAGATGGCCACTCTTATATTCCTTGGAACTTCTTTGTAATTTGACCTGTTTTAAGTTCATTTTTTATACGGAGCACATACTTATGGCTACATGAGCAAGTAAGGACATAAAATAACACTGTTGTAAACGTCACACAAGGAAATAGTCTTCCTTGGATAGAATAGATGTAGAGAGCAGCTTAAGGTTAGAAATACGCTGCTCTAAAGTGCCGGATACTAACAAAAATAGAAATTTGAATGGCGTAGTCGTATTCGGCGCCTCGAAACCTTATCGCTTCAGATGGATCCATTTCCAAGGTATCCAGATGGCCAAAATGCTTCCCACCTTTGTGCCTAGTGACCAAGCCAGTTATTTTATCTCCATAAAACTCCATAAGAAGACAACCCTTCAAGAAGAGTCTCTTCTTCCTTGTCCCCCTCCACTCTGACCTCTGTAACCCCGTCTGGTGATCTTTGACCAGTGGTTCTTCTAGCGACCCTGGGCGTGGTGGTAATTTGAGGGGAAAATGTAGGTTAGAACAGGTTATTTGGAAACAAAACAGATTTTTATCACAATTTTTCACATTTTTCGATAGTGGCGCGCTTCTTTGTTCGGAACCCTCAGGCCGGAGCCACTATTTGTCCATCTTGGAGAAGTTCGGTTTTCGAAAAAACGGTAAACAGTGACGCCCGCGTGATCTGTGATGTCAAGGAGCGGAGGGGCGGTCGCGACGAGCCGGAAGAACACGTCGAATAACCTTGGTCATCGAAAAAACGTTCATTTTTTACGCGAATTCGCCTGGCCCCCACCCTGACTCAGCTGTTATTTGCACGTTTCCCCCGGGTCAGGGTCAGCCAGGGCGGCGACGGCTACACAACAAACTCAAGGAGTCCGGAGTCGCACTTTCTCGCAAGGAGATGGTATCACCTAGTGCCTGGCCGCCTCTCTGTTGACTCGAACTCCTCCGAATCTCTCCAATGTTCCGGAACCTTCCGCAGGCAGTCGGCTCAGCCGCGTTAAGTACATTCTTGTCGCGAGCCGTCTTGGAACGCTGTGTTCGAGTCGTTTAACTGTCCTTGAGGGGAGCTTATTTGGGTAGACAAGAAGAAGGGCGATCTGCAAGGAATTAGCGCAGGTTCAGTCGTTGTTAGTGATAAGGGTGGAAGTGATAAGGAAAGGAGAAGCCGGAAAACTCAAACGTTTGCTCGATTACAGGGGTTAATATGTCCCGATTTTTGGAGACACTAGAAAAAGAAGATCTGCAATCGTAAATCCAGAGAAATTTTGAGTGAATGAACGGGAGCAGCGCGCAGATTGCGCTTTTGCGCCTATTCTTGGCAGAATTCTGTTATGCACACTCCCTCGGATAAGTTTAAACGATCGCCGCTCAGAAGCGCGCCGATCGTTTAAATCCACTAATCTTTAGGAGTTGGGAGCTCGCGTTGGATAGCCAGCCAGTTTAGAGCGGTAGCTTAATCCAAAGCCTAATACGCTAGATTCTGCACAATAAGGCACACTTACGAGTGCCACTATTTATGCTCCTCCATGGAATACATACATGGGAGAAAAAGGGAAGGTTGGCCCGATCAGCTGCGGACCGAACGTGAGAGCTTTCCCGTCTTCTGCAATTCCTTTGCACCCACGGGGTTGTCATTCCAGTTAGCGCGTGTCTACTCACCGGTCGGACCATGAGTCGCGGTGACTCATCGGTGACGAACGAGGCGAGTGTAAACAGTCGCCGCGTGGGAACCCAGCGTGTAATTCGACTAAAAATCGCTGTTTTTCATCTACAACCAGCTGAAGGAGCACATAGTGTGCCGAAATAACCACCATTCACCATTTTTTCACTATCACTGAGGTAGATACATCTTGAGGCATTTTTTTAGGATTCTAAGATATCATTGTACACCCTTCTAGGACTTTACATTTCTAGCTGTAAAACGTGATTTCAAAATGCTTTAAATATGTGAGGATACAACAAAGTACTCCGTCATCACAGTTTGTTTTGACGTCCCCTGTTGGTAACGGACTGATAAGTCCTATCTTGGACAGTGTCCACAAATTGTGATTACAAATTTATGTCTACTGCCCCTTAGGTATTGATTTTCTACAGCTCCTATCGCTTGGGAATTATGGGCTTATCCCTATGGGGCACTTCAGGTTTTCTGAACCTACAGTTTGCATTCTCCTTGACTCCTTGGAGGGCGCTTTTCCAGCCACGCTTCCTTTTGATTTCCTTTCATCTCACCTGTCGTGTGAACTCCTCTCCCTACGTGTTAGCCTCTCACGAGATAACCTTGCAGAAGCGTGAAAATCCAAGACGGGGCGAACACGTCCACCACGCGGTGTTGACCGCGCGACGAAGCTACTTTCGTTGCGTAAACAGGCAAGACGAAGAAGGATGTTCCGGCCGGAGTTCCGGTCACGGCGCGGGAGCGAGAGCGACCTCAGCTACCAGAGCGTTCGCAAAAGGTAGTAAGTGCGATCGGCTCCCCGCTGACGGCGACTAACCGGCGGCTGTTTAGCAGCGCGGAGAAGGGCGACAAGGCCGAGAAGAAGCGCAAGAAGGCGTACGCCGGCAGAGCCAGCTTACCCTGCCACGGAAACAAGAGGAAGTACTCGAAGGGGTCCAAGATCGCGTACGAGTTCGGCGACGAGATGTACCTGTACGAGCAGGAGGTGGGTCAGATAAGAGCGAGTGGACAAGAAGGCCAACAAGGCAAGCGGCGGAGATAACCCGCAATATCCGAATTCCCATGACAACGAGTCGCTCTAGGAATGGGAGGTGACGTGCGAAGCGGACGATTGCGAAATTTGTGATCTCCGTTTTCGAAAAAGGCGCCAGTAATTGTCATACATGGCGGACGCACCCAAATGTGGCGCGAAGGGGAGAGAAACATGGCAAACAGTGAAAGGAAAGCTTCAAGATAAGGCATACATAACACAGTCAAGCAGGAGAAAAAAACAGATATGATTAAACCCACAAAAGCCAAATTTCCTGGTCATAGACTCGTTAAAGGCTCTACAAGCAGCACTTAGCAATCTCTTATAGAAGAGCTTGAGAAAAAATCTGATTAGAAAGGATTGACTCTCACTTAGAGTTAGGGAAACGCTATTTAGAACCATGTAGTTCGCTAAGACCCAATTGCAGGCAGTCATACCCCATAATAAACACTTATGACATGTTGGATTACGGTATCTCTCACCTGAGTCCATACAAATCTACGATTTAAAAATCATTTTCCACATCGAAACCACAGAAGCTCCTTCTGTTGAAGGTCTCTGTTTAAAAAATATTAACTCACATAAGTATATGTGAATGAAAGCCCTCGTCAGAAGTAGATCTAAAGAACGGTGACCCTCCTAACGGACTTCCTATAAGCATCAAAACCCAAAAACCAACTTAACCCATACCATCATTCCAGCATGTCGCCCAATCCCAACCAGTGACGAACTCACCGCGCTTCCCGACGTCTCCGGTGCAGAACGCGATGCCCAAGTACAGCTGCTTGCCACTGGGTCGCGACCAAAGGCGACTTGAAAAGAGAGGCCACTGCTTCATGCAGTGCTTCAACGACGAGCCCTCTTTCATCCCGGAAACACTTCCGGAGACGAAGCAGGAGGACCCGGAGCTGAGCCGGCAGAAGGAGTTCTTCCAGTGGTCGCGGAAGCAGCTGAACGACGCGAAGCGGCAGAAGAACAAGCGCATCGAACAACTGGAGGTGGTGAGCGGCGAGAATTGTGAAATCCGCGGGGAGACGCTCAAGGTGCGTGACTCAGGCACTGAAGGTTGTGAAAGTCGGGGGGCGTTCCAGGCGTACGTCAAACTAACCGATTCCAAAACAGCCAAGATGGGTGACGTGCTCTGGCTGCAGCTACAGGCCTATCTCGCCGGCAGGTACCGTAACCCTCGACCTATTACCTGCCGTAATCCACGAGTTTAGGCCTATGACCAAGGAGATGTTCGCGAATTCGACTAACTACCACGACGCCTACGTGCTCAAGGAGCGCCAGAGGCTGGAAGGTGTGATCGAGGACATCAGGAAGTTCAGGTTTGAGATGAGCGAGCCGCTAAAGGCTCAGCTCGCCGACCGGAACTCCTATCTCAAGACGGTGCACGACGACAGCTACTTGGTCCACATGCGGAGCGCCAGGACCGCCGTAGAGACCCTACTGAACAGATTCGACGAGTACTGGTCCCTGTTCCCGAGGTTCAAGGCGATCTTCCCGAGACTGGAGAGCGACGGGATGCGCGTGGAGCACAGAGAGGTCATAGATCGATTGGAATTACTGTACATGTGGTACAACACCCTTGACTCGCTGAGGGACGTCATGAAGACGGTAGGTCCTTCTGCTGGGTGTGAGTTCTCGATGTTCGATTGGGAAACAATACGAAGATTTTGATCTTGTATGACCCTACTTATAAGCGAAATGCAGGCCTAAATAAGGCCTTAACTGGAAAACAAATGTAAGACCGCCATCTTCATCTCCCTCCCTCCTTTCAGGTCGGAGAAATTCTTCGCAATCGCACCGCCAACGTGAGTGTCTCCAATGGCGCCCGATCCTCTCGCTCGTCCACGGACACGTTCAACTTCTGGCCGCGAGATGACTACCACTCGCCTACTCAGTCCTGGGCCCACGTGAGCTACAGTGACATAGGCGGAAGACTTTCTCCTTGCGATTCGGGACTCTCGGTGAGTTCTACTTCTTTCCCATTCACCTTTTGAAACCCTTACCGTAGCCCATGGTCATATGGCTAGGCTATAAACCTGACCACACCCTAACCCAGCGCTTGCAGAAATCTCCCGAGCTGGACGAGCAGAACATGGACGTCGAGAACGAGCACGAGTTCGAGAAGTTCCTCCGCAAGCGCTACCTCCAGTTCTACCAGGACGTCGTGCAGCAGTCCCTCCAACTCCGGGGCATGCGCGAGGTGCTCAACCAGATCGACCGGGTGACGCGCCGACCCCTGGACAAGGCGGCCGCCGCTCTCGTCTCCAGGCCTCTCTACGCGCACGTGGCCAGCGGGAGCAACCTGCTGTCAGGACACCGGGATCACGAGCTCAAGAGGCACGACATGATGACCGTGCACCACAAACACTTCGCGCAGATGAACCTGCCGCCCTTCCAGCCCTTCTTCCTCTTCCTGATCACCGTGCCCGTGGACCTGGTTGAGCAGTGGTGCGCCGCCAAGAGCATGCGCACGGACTCGGAGCGCGGGGCCAAACGCGACCTCCTCACCATCAACACGCTCATCGAGGAGTGCCACGAGTGCCTCACAGCCGCCATCGACGTCAAGCTACAGTACGTCGGCTTCGTCAAGGCCACCTGCGCGGAGCCCTCCGTCCACCTGAGCTACTTGAGGGCGCTGGACAGCCAGTTGGACCAGATCTTCATGAACTACTTCGAGTACCTGTTCGAGTGGGCGGACTCGGGCTCCGACTTCACCAGCAACGACATGGAGTGGAACAGCGCCACGCACACCGTCGACAAGCTCATCTCCGAGTGGCAGTCCACCAAGGAGTGGACCGTCTCCATCTCGTCCACGGAGTCCGAGGCGGCTCGCCGCTTCTGGTAGGTTTCTGAGTGGGGAAGACTAACTGTGGCTAGTAGATTTGGATTGGAATGTCCCATTTCGCTTTGAGACACTATTCAACCTCCCTGAATGTCAGTTTCCAGCCACATCAGCAAGAAGGTGCTCAACGACCTCGTGCTGAAGTTCCTGCAGTCCGAAGTGGAGAAGATCGACCGGATGGCCATCGAGGCCAAGCTGAACAAGAACGTGGAGGCCGACTTCGAGATCGTCGACGAGGGAGGGAACACCCCCGAGCGGAAACTCTCCGCGCCCCACTCGCTCGTCTTCATGCAGTGTCGACGCATCAAGCGGCTCATCCAGAACCTTCGCCAGCGGAGTCTGAAGGCGCTAGCGTTGCTGAAGGCCGTCAGCAACGACCTGGAGTTCTGCGCCAAGTACAAGGCGAAGCTGGACGCGGAGATCAACGGGGAGTACATCGTGAGGAAACTCATCGAGAACGACTTCATTCTGGTGGGTTTAGGAGGTTGAGTCACCACAATAAGCAGCCCTGTTTAGCTGCGCTTCAAGACCGGCTACGAGCTCCCCTTCCTAGCCTTCTGTCCCAAGGAGATCCAGAACAACTCAGAGGCGGTCAACTCCCTCCTCAACTCGATCTGTAGCCGAGTGTGCAAGCTGCCTCCGGACAGCTCCAAATCCAAACGGGAGCAGCACAACGAATCTCAGTCGCTGGAGACGGAGGGCTCCTTGGACCCCTTCAACTTCGACTCTCTGAGCCAAGCGATGACCCAAGTGACCTCGGAGTCGTCCCCCAAGAACTACTTGGTCATTCTCTCCCGACAGCTGTTCGCCTCCGAGGACTTCAACCCTTACACGGAGACGCCGAGTTGCGTCGAGGAACGGTTCCTGAGCGACGTCGAGATTCGCAAGTCCACGGCCACCTCCTTGGCCCACACTAAGGTACTTTACTAACATAAGAATCTAGAAGACACGGCGCTTTCTAGGTCGACTTGAACGAGATCTACGTGGTGACCGAAATGCGCTGTGTGCTTCCGAGCTGTCGAAAGAGTTTCGAGGACATCTTCGCCGAGAAGCCGGACAGGATGGAGTTGTCGCACGACTTCTGCTCGCTCTACGACTACCTCGAGGAGAAGCTGGACGACTCGCGGAGGAAGGCCATAGAGATCTGCAGCGAGATCTGGGTATACGTGGATGAGATCAAGACGAGCGTCGGACAAGGAATCACAGGGGACAGGGACAACGAGATCCGCACACTAAGGGACACCCTTCTTCAGTCCTACAAGCTCGCCTTTGAGGTAGGAGCACTAACCAACTCTCTTACATTCACCAAAGCCCTTCAGTTCACAAAAGAAGTAGGCAAACTGATCCCCGCGTCAGGAGGCGCCGGCTTCGCCGAGAGCCTTGTCACCTACGTGGAGCAATGGGAGCGCTTCCTGGCCGAGATGATCAACAAGGAGCAGCCAATCTCGACGACCTTCTGGGCGGATGAAGCCTTTAACTGTATCCTCCTGGGCTACAAGAAGTACGCGAGGTTCCTGTCCACGGAAAAGATAGCTGTAAGTTCAACCGTGGGATTAGTAAAAATCGCCAAAACTAGGACCCAACTTTGAGGAGGATACTTTAAAGTGTCGGATGGCTCGGATCCTATCTTCAAAGTTGCTCCCTTTGTATCCCTTTCCCACATCGCAATCAAGGAGCTTTTAGACCCTGGAACGTTCCATAAACAACCTCATCGACATCTACAAAGCCAGTTCGACGAGCACTGCCAACGCGTGGAACGGCCACAGTCGCCATCCGAGCCAGTCGAAGAGCCCGGCGGAGAAGCTGCCCAACTTTCAGGCGCAGAGTCCGGAGAACAAGCCGATGAAGCCGGCCGACCGCTTCCTACTGGAGTGTAGCCGGCTGGACGCAGCGAGGGACTCGCGACTCTTTGTAAGCTTCTTAGGGTTGTCCTTAAGCTGAAGGGACCTTTCAGAACGAGAGCAAGATCGGCAGCATGACTCAGTACCAACGCGAACCGTCGAAGTACTTCAAGACGGAGCGGAAGGCGCCGTTCCGGTGGCAGTGCTTCGAGAAGTGCCTGGGCCGGGGACAGCAGGGCTCGGTGCACGTCGTCTTCGACCAGGACAACGAAAGGCTGCTAGCCATGAAGCGCGTGCTGATCGAGTACAACGACGAGGAGCAGCTGCAGCGTCTGGTTCTTGAGGTGGAGAACCTCAGGAATCTGGACCACCGCAACCTGGTCAAGTACTACGGCGTCGAGGTGAAGAACGTGGGTTTGAGAAGGTGAAGGATGGTGGGAACAGACGTGTTGCAGGAGTGCATGATGATCTTCATGGAGTACTGCCACGAGGGGACGCTGGAGAGGGTGTGCCGCGAGAGGCTGGATCTGACCTACGTCAGGCGCTACACTCACCAGCTGCTGTCGGCCGTCGAGTACATCCACAGCAAGAACATTGTCCATAGGGACATCAAACGTGAGTGGAGGGGGAAGGGTCATTGGAGCCGAAGATAAGGCTGGGGGTATTCTCGGATAGTCTTTGTCCATAGTTCAGCTTATAAGGATCAACTTTTAATCATTAGTATCTGGAATGACCATAGTCATTCTTTTGCGTGACATCAGCTTCCAGAAGGACGCTTAGAAGTAGAAAAGGGATAGGATGTTGATAGGAGAGGGATCATGAGGGGTATAAGCTCTATCATTGCTCTACTCCCCATCTTCAGCTGCCAACATCTTCCTCAACCGCCAGGACATCTTGAAACTGGGCGACTTCGGCTGTTCCTTCCGGCTAGCCTCCGGCTCAACCATTATCGGCGAGATCCAGGAGCATATCGGGACCGCCTGCTACATGGCTCCGGAGATCGCGACCCGAGGCGGCGAGATCCACACCAGCGACCCAACCGATGGCACCGTCCAGAAAGTACTGTACTACGGATACGGTAGAGCCGTGGACATCTGGAGTACTGGATGTGTGGTGCTGGAAATGCTCACTGGAAAGGTACCCGCCACCCTCTCCAGCACTCACTAATCTCTCGTTCAGCGACCCTACCATCACCTCAAGTCGGACTTCCAAATCTACTACGCTCTCGGGACGGGCAAGCTTCCGGAGATCCCCCCAGGCCTCAACGAGCTGACGATGAACTTCTTGAGCAAGTGTCTCGTGACGGATCCGAACAGGAGGGCGACCGCCCACGACCTCTTGGCCGACGCCTTCGCCAACATCCAGCTCAAGGAGTGACCTCTTTCGGGGTCACCCACCATTAGGAGTATTCGCATTCAGGGTATCGATTCGTGTGCCTTTGGACAGTAGTGTCTTAAACATGTATTATATTTGTACTAGATCTGTGATCTGAGAAGAGAATTATGCTGTTGAAGAGTTTTGGAGATGATGGAAGTAGAGCAATAAAGCAACTTCTTCTTTGATAGAGGTCTCTGGAGCCTCACCTGAGCTGACGATTTCAGAATCCTCTTAGGCACATTCTTGGCTTCATATGAATGTCAGGGCGCGAAGACGGTATAGCTTCCACTACGTACCACATGATTCGTTTATTAAGGTGTAGTAATAAAACACATCTCGCTATTATTTGAAATGGGCCCCGCGACCAACAGTACTCCCTCTCGTAAGCTGACGACGTTCCGTTGTTGTGGCTACCGTACTTGTCTGAAATTTAAGATATTTAAACCACGGTCCTGGACAATTAGGGTATCTGTAAGCAAATAGCGACCTAATCAGCCTTTCCAATAGGATCCAGATGCTCAATGAACCTACCTTGACGACATTTCCAGGCGTAGATGGCAAAGCTCCATCATTGTCGTGATGATTTCCAGATCCATGGTGGTGTTCAGACGTGTCAAAGTGGTCGTTCACTTCGTGCTGGGAGTAGAGCACGATGACCACAGTAAGCAGAACGGCGAAGACAACCACAATAAGCAAAGAAAGCGCAATGACTAAAAAGGTCCTTAAGTGGTCAGGATCAGGAAACCACGGGGTCACTTACACTGCCAGGGAAGATCAGCGACTTTGGGGATCCGGCAAGAGCACTTCTTCTTCGCGTTTCGGCGAGCTTGGGAACTTGGGTGGTACACATCGTAGTTGAAGTCGAGATTCATGACTTTCGCTGTGCTCCGTGTGGCGGACAGAGCACCACTACCGGACCCTTGACCGTCGGCTTGTTTAACTTGTGACAAACGCATGAACGTGACCCGCGTGTGTGTGTTTTCCGGATTTGAGGGCCGCGTAACACTTGATCGCTTGACTTTAACGTAACGATTCTGGATAGAGAATATGGACAACAAAGAAAGGAACACCAAGGAAAGGGGTACTGTACTTTGCAAGTGAAAGGAGCACTGGAACATTACAATCTACTTCGTTGTGGTCACTGAGGACTAAAGGTTGGAACTGGCAGATCCTCCTGGTCCTCCTGCGTCAATATGTAACAGGTACTGTAGGTTGTAAGGTGCAAGGAGCAGAGCCAGAAACAATTGTAGCCACTGAGAATCCGACGGAACCACCCAGGACTGATGCCAGGAGAGGAACGTGATGCATTCCAGATGGAACAGCCCGCGAAGAGCGCATCTTCGGGCAGATTCTACGACCACACCCGTCTGTCTCTCCAGGCGTTGCTTTGCATAATTTCAAGTAGAGGTGACAGCTCCCTATCTCCTTCAACAAGTGTGACGACCTTCTCCCATTGTTTCGAACCGAACCCTCTTCCTCTGTCCGTCTTCTACCAGCTCCCCATGTGGGGAACAACATGCAATCCCAGATTCACGTCGAAACTCCTCCGAAAGCGTCAACTTCCAGCGAAAACACGAGCGATGGTCCTAACGAGAAGTTTTCGAAAGACCAAGATACGGTCGATTCCGCTCCTTTCGTCAGCTTCCGCGGACCGCGAATCTTCTTCTGGCGGCAGCCCTCTGTTTCCAAACCAATTTTTTGTTTACTCCTTGTGCGAGCGACCGCTACGTCCTATTTTGTCGTCGTATGCAGTTTGGTTACGTCAGCTCGCGCGAATGAGTCGATTTCGCCGTCGTTGTTTTGCGCCACGTTACATCAGCCAGTGGCGATGACTGGGTGCCTCATGGCTTGTTATTCCTGCTCATGCTACTGGAGCGATTCTGTGGAGCGCGATGCGTGTATTTTAACAAGTTGGAGGAGGTTGTAGGTTAAGATCTTCAGCGATAGATGTGCCTTCAGTGTATTGGAAAGTTCCACCGTTCGGTCTTGTTTGTGAGTGGAGCAGCCCTTCTGCGTGAAGTAGGTAGATTGCCGTTGTTTCGTTCAGACGATTGATTTTGCGAATCAGACGCTCTCTCCAAGTGTCTCTGTTCACTTTAGACAGTCTATGGCGCTCTCCCTCCTTCTTGTCCGTTAATTAGCGAAATCTTGCTTGTCGCGTCTCATGCCCTATATTCAACAGTGAAGTAGTATATCCTCCTTGTTCCAGGTAAAACGTCGTCATGAAGTTCATGAAAGGCAACGAGGTGCGGAAGGCATTCATCGACTTCTTCAAGGAGCAGAATGAGCACACGTACGTGCACTCCTCCTCCGTCATCCCCCATGACGACCCGACGCTCCTGTTCGCCAACGCTGGAATGAACCAGTTCAAGCCGATCTTCTTGGGAATCGCCGACCCCGCCAGCGAAATGGCAAAGCTGAAGCGCGCCGTGAACACGCAGAAATGCATCCGCGCCGGTGGAAAGCACAACGATCTCGACGACGTCGGAAAAGACGTCTACCATCACACATTCTTCGAGATGCTCGGAAATTGGTCCTTCGGCGACTACTTCAAGGTAACTTAACCTAAGAAGGACGGCTAAATATCCATCTTGGTACTGTAGAAGGAGATCTGCTCTTGGTCCTGGGAGCTTCTGACGAAGGTGCTGGGAATTCCAGCGGATCGCCTGTACGTGTCCTACTTCGGCGGTGATGAGAAGGCGGGTCTTCAGCCCGATGAGGAATGCCGGCAGATTTGGCTTAATATCGGGTTGGTTCCACCATCTTAATTTGATCACATTTCTTTCGTTTCTAGAGTTCCTGCCGAGCATATTCTCCCCTTCGACATGAAGGACAACTTCTGGGAGATGGGAGATGTCGGACCATGCGGACCCTGCTCTGAGATCCACTTCGACCGTGTAGGAGGCAGAGACGCGTCTAACCTTGTCAACGCCGACGACCCAATGGTAGTCGAGATCTGGAATCTTGTGTTCATCCAGTACAACCGCGAGGAGGGAGGCGCTCTGAAGCCCCTGCCGCACAAGCACATCGATTGCGGCCTTGGGCTAGAACGTCTCGTTGCCGTCATGCAGCAGAAGACGTCCAACTACGATACCGACCTTTTCCAGCCTCTGTTCGAAGCCATCAAGGCGGTATGTTGGCAGTTTCTTTGCTGAATATAACCTGGACCTTTAGGGTACGAATGTGCGCGAATACACTGGTCACGTGGGAGATGAGGACGTCGATGGAGTCGATATGGCCTACCGTGTCGTCGCGGACCATATCCGAACCCTCACAATCGCCCTCAGCGACGGTGGAGCTCCCGACAACGTTGGCCGTGGATACGTTCTTCGCCGGATCCTGCGACGCGGAGTGCGCTACGCCAAGGAGAAGCTGAACGCGGCACCTGGATTCTTCGCCTCTTTGGTGCCAGTGGTGATCTCCATTCTGGGCGAGACGTTCCCGGAATTGACTAAGGATCCCGAAGGCGTGCAGGAGATTATCAACGAGGAGGAGGCACAGTTCCTGAAGACGCTCAACCGCGGAGAGGTTCTGTTCAAGAAGGCCGTGAAGAACCTGCCGGAAGGCGAGAAGAACTTCCCCGGTGACGTTGCTTGGCGCCTGTACGACACCTACGGATTCCCGGTCGACCTCACCCAGCTGATGGCCGAGGAGCAGAAGCTCACCGTCAACATGGAGCAGTACGAGGCCGCGAAGCAGCACGCCTACGAACTCTCCGCGGGCTCTGCAGGAAAGGTCCGCGATACGCTTGATCTGGACGTCCACGCCATCGCCGAGCTGCAAGCCAAGGGCGTCCCTACTACCGATGACTCGCCTAAGTACAACTACACTCATGACGACAAGAAGGGACTGGAATCCACTTACCGTATGTTTTAGCAGTTCCTTTCTCTCTCACAGCACTGCCTTCAGAGTTCGAATTGTGCACCGGAAAGGTCCTGGCGCTCCGTAGGGATGGCAAGTTCGTCGACTCGCTTACCAGTGGAGAGGAAGGCGTGGTGATCCTCGACAAGACGTGCTTCTACGCCGAGCAGGGTGGTCAGATCTATGACACCGGTGTCCTCAGCAAGGTCGGCGATGAAGAGACCGAATTCAATGTCAAGAATTGCCAAGTGCGTGGAGGATACATCGTCTTCGTCGGAGAGACCGAGGGCACGATTTCCATCGGCGATGAACTGGCGCAGAACTTCGACCAGGTAAGATCCCCCTCTCCGTATCTTCTATCGTCGATTCCCACAGGATCGCCGTGCTCTGATCATGAAGAACCATACTGGAACTCACGTCCTGAACTACGCCCTCCGCCACGTTCTCCCCAATGTTGAGCAGAAGGGATCTCTCGTCGCGCCCGACCGCATGCGCTTCGATTTCACCTCGAAGGCCGCCCTCACTTCCGAGCAGGTCAAGAAGGCCGAAGAAGAGGCGCAGCAGCTGATCGACACTCATCAGACCGTGTACATGCTGCCCTCGAAACTCGCTGAAGCCGAGAAGGTCAACGGATTGCGTGCGGTCTTCGGCGAAAAGTACCCCGACCCCGTCCGAGTTGTCAGTGTTGGAATTCCAGTCGAGGATCTCCTAGCTAACCCCGACGGCGAGGCTGGTGCCAATACATCCGTAGAATTCTGTGGTGGAACGTAAGCCTTATTACTCGATCACTAGATATTCAAAGTCACTATTCAGTCATCTCAAGAACGTTGGCCACATCGGACGACTGGTGATCTCTTCTGAAGAAGCCATTGCCAAAGGACAGCGTCGTATCGTAGCTCTCACTGGACCGGCTGCTGACAAAGCGATTCGGTTGGCCAATCTCTATGAAAAGAGCGTCGATGCGATTAAAGCTGAAGTCGAAGCCGATAAGGACATCGTCAATGACCGCGTCAAATTCAAGGAAACTGGAAAACGTGTCAATGAACTTGTTGAGGTAAAAAGTTTTGGGCTAGATTAGGCAAAAACACTTTCGCCTTTAGGAGATGAACCCTCTGCAGATGCCGTACTGGCGCAAGGATGCTATCCGCAAGAAGGCTAAGGAGGTTCAGAAGACTCTTGACGGATACGATCGTCAAGCAAAGGCTGTCATTGAGAAGAAGGTCCTTGAAGAGGCTAAGCAGCTCATGGAAGAATTCAATGGAGAGCGTAAATTCCTTGTGCACGTATTCAGCAAGGGAGCTAATGGCAAGGCCCTTGACAGTGCTCTCAAGCAGATGAAGAAGGCCCCTGCCGCTATGGCCTTCTCGGTTGATGAAGACGCCGGAAAAGTATTCGTAGCCGCCAAAGTCGACCAGGTAAGAATGAAATGCTGCGATCCAGTAGCTAAATCTCGTCACCTAGGAACTTGTCAAATCGGTGGACTTCAAAGCGAATGAATGGGTTAACCAAATCTGCACGATCATCGGAGGACGAGGTGGTGGAAAACCGGTGCAAGCCTTGGCCAGTGGCGACGGACTCGACCGCATCGACGAAGCGGTTGAACTCGCCAGGAAGCTGGCGGAAACGAAGCTCGCCTAAGAACGAAGTCTAAGCTATTCCTGTTTTGTTCATTGTTGAGGTATAAAGGCATGCGATAAACGAGTTTCAGTATGCAACCGGGTGTATTTCTCCTATTTGTGCTTCCTGCCCTTGCCTTTCTTCTTATCGGAGGACGGCTTCTTTTCTTTGGTCTTCGTGTCTTCGACGGTCGCGCTCTTCGCCTCCTTGGTCTTCGCCTCTTTGGTCTTCGCGTCGTCGACAGTCGTGGCGCCCTTCTTCCCTTTGGTCTTCTTCTCATCAACAAGCGGGTTCTTCTTGCGGAGCGACCATGCGAAGTCGCTACGATTCATGATGGCGTACATAACAATGGCGATGAGAACGACGCACGAGTATACGACTCCGACGATGAACGTATAGAAGTACGCGCTGAAGTGAAAGACCATTAGAAAGAAAGCTGGGTCACTTATCAACCTTGTCTTCCCCGGGCACCTGACGCCAGCCATGTTGACACGCGGTTGAATCCGGGAGCAGCTTCTGAAGAACACGACCGAGCGAGAACGTTCAAGCCGACTCGAGTGCGCCCGACTGAAATCTTGCAGCAGCCTGTGCAAGGCAGCATTCGTCTAGACAATAGCGTGCAGACATCTCAATGGGACACTTCAAGCTTGGTGCAAATAATTTACTTCAGACACGAATGTACAGTAGTCGGTCACTCTTTCGGGACATTGGGCGACACGAGGCGAAGACTGAGCCTCTTCAGAAGGCCGTTTCTCGACTTGTCCTTGGTTACCTCAGGCCGAGTCTCCTCCTCGACGTAGTACAGACTCTGAGCACTCCTTCTTGGTCTCGGCACGAATGGCCGTGGAAGATCGAACCCTTCCTCTCTAGGGGGCGTCTGGAGTGCGTATTTCGACTGCTGAGGCGTTCTGATGTTTGGGTTGGTCTTGGGGACTTTCCTGTAGTGCCTCGTGGCGACTGTGACGTTGCTTTGAGACAGATAGGCGAGATCTCTAGACTGCTCCTGCAGTCGATTCCTGAGGTCTTCGGCTTCCATTTTGCGACGGTGATTCTCCTCCATGAGAGAGCTGTTCACGAGTCGCAGTTCGTCGAGTTCACTTTGTAGAGGGGTCAGATTTCCTTCTGAAAGCTTAGAATATGTAGCATAGCGTACGACGCACAATAGGATCCCTTTTGAAAGATGTTTCTCAGTAGTACTACCAAATAAAGCGTCCAAAGGTTCCTGCCCCTCAATCATAAGAGCTTTTATGATTGTCCGTTTACCTGCTAATTCGTTTGACGAGCCACTCCTATGTAGTTCCTGTAACATAGTGTTCCGCTCTTCCAGAAGATACAGTATAACCTCCTGCTGCCTTACTGACTGCTTTGCACTCTTGGCCGACTCTTCGAGGAGGAGATCTTCCAAGTTTTGAGAGAGTTGTATCTGAGCGGTCAGCTGAAAGACACTTTTAAAACACAAAACGGGAAGAGCTGAACTTACCTTCTCCTGGAGGTGGTCTCGCTCCTTGGTAAGCGCTGCGATGAGCTCAAGATGCGATTCTATTATGTACTCCTGCCCGACAACATCGATCCGATCGTCCAACATGGTGAAGACGAGGTGACTACGTGTACCGTGACGAGATCAGTGACCGAGGGGAGGTCGGAGATTCACACTTTTGGTCGCCGCCGAGGCCATCGGTGGACAGGAGCTGAAGTGCGAAGAGGGCGCAACCGGGTTCTATCGGCTCTGTTTTGTGTGGGAAACGTTGTTACGGTGGGCGAGGTGAAGTGTGTTGTGGGTGCGAAAGGCACGCAAAGTCATTAGCGGTGCTTGAGAGGCATGAAGGAGATCATTGGGTCTTTGGTGAGACTCTGCAAAGTGTCCAAGAATGGATTTCTGCACGTAGCAAAAGTGGTTTTTTGTTGGTAGCATATTTGTACATGTGGTTCTAAAGTTTGAGATAGTTGAGCGCCACTGAGGACATCGTCATCGGACAAAAAGCACAGTCATCCAGTCATGAAAATGAGGTGTAGCTTGTCCCCGGGTAGAACTAATGATGTTGATTTATGTACATAGTTTCAGCTGTTAGAGACATCTCTGTCTTCGCTATCCTGGGCACTAATTGCATGACTTGAGTTCATAAGCACTCGACAGCCTATGGTGGATGAAGAGCAATTTTGTGAGGTCCAAAAAACCGCCTTCTGGAACTCTGCTCTCTGCTGAGGGGAACCGAAGTGCGAAGAGGATGCGACCTAGGGTATATCGGCTTTTGTGCGGCAAACGTTGTTACGGTGGGCGAAGTGAAGTGTGCCGTGAGTGCGAGATGGACGCAAAGCTATCAACAATGCTTGAAAAGCATGGGTGAGATATTTTGTTCCGTGGAGAAACTGTGACCTGCAAGGTGGCCAGAAATTGCTTATGACACGTATAGTAGCTGTTACGGAGCATAGACAGTGCTCAAAAAGTCACAGTTTGCCTATCAAGAACACCTGCTGATGGGGAGATTCTCGAAGTGTGCTTCTGTGAAAAGGATGTATGGTTTGATTGTGGGAATAACTACTAAAGCACATCTGTCAGTTTGCGCTATAATTTTAGCGAATATGCCAACCGCTACCGCTACAGCAGCCCCTAGTGTAATGAAGGTCATTAGATTCCCATATTGGATCAGATGCCCTCTCCGGAAATCAATTCTTTTCAGCCCCATCCTATTAGGATTCTTCGGCGATAAATTTTATGTGATTCTGTTGTTTACGGAGCTCCAATTCGCGGTCTCGAGCATAATCTGTCATAACTAATGCCGAAAACGTTAACATTCCGACTAATGTTCGGCAATTAAACACCCTTCAAAGGCCAAAGGGCCTAGCAGAAGCCCGCCCCGGACCATTAGTATAAAGGGCACCGCTGGTTCTCTCGCAGCCTGAGATAGGTATTGTGTCCAAGTTTCTTTTAGTTGGAGGTCGAGATAAGCGATACCTGCAAGTCGGATATGCGATCGCCATTGGCATACCTCTGCGTGTTTCTCCTTTATCGTGTAATTCGCTCACAGTAGTAACCCTATACTGGTTCTAAGGGCGGAAGGGACGCTTGTTGACCCATCTCCCCAAACGATATTCGTCGAAATCCCAGAGCTCAGTATAGAAACATCAGGTTGGTTTTCCATGTCTATCTCCAAAAAAGTAGGCTTATTAAGTACTCAAGTATGAAGTACTGAAATACCGACACTCCCAATTCACCGACTATGATCACCATGAGGACACGGTAAGAATGGACACTTCCTGCCTTTACAAACCCCTTGCCCGTCGAACAGCCGCCCAGCTCTGGTCAGTTCTTCTCACAGATTGACTTTTTTGACAACATTGACAAATTATAATTTAGGAAAAATGAGTACAAATCCTGCAACACAGGTCTGCCACAAAGCTACGTTCAACGGTATCAATAAGTGAAGTGAAGCACATTCAGCTCCATGGAACAGCTGATCTTGATCATTTAAGGTCTTAAAACGTGAAGTCTTCTCAGCTAAGGGATACACTCTCTATGGATTAAATAATACATGGCATCTTATTTGGTTTTGTGCAAAGAAATGTAATCGTATGCATGGTTAATAGTCCGGTAATCTATTATTTTCGAGAGTGTCAGCATAGTAACTACTCAAGCGCCTATCCTTACCATCCACGGACAATGCGTGGATACTACTCTTGTTTCCAAGCCTTATGCCATGAAAAAACCGATGAATTTTGGTCAGTTCTGGCAGGATGTTCAGCTTAAGTAGATGTTACACTTTAGGAAACAAGAGTACGAGCGACACAACGGCGGACTGCCACAGCCAGCGGCTTTCTTCAAAGAGAGTTGCGCAGAAAACCTCTCGTACCTCTAATTTTGCTTTTTTAAGTCTTCCAAGCGACAGGATTTATATATACAACCGGAATCCGGAATGTGATCTGGAACTGCAAAAAATAAGTGTAGCGGTATGAACATGGCTGACAGTCCGGTAAGCTTTTTAGGTGGACTAAACTATTTCTGGTAAACAATTCCGAGAAAATCAGCATATTAAGTAGCAGCACTCACCATTCAAGGACGATAGTCTCCATTCAAGTTGGACCAGTGCAGTGCAGACCAATTTGGATTGCTATATACAACATCAGTTTGGAATGTAATCTGGAACTACAAAGTGAAGCACATTCAGGTACATAGTAGAACAACTGATTTTGGTCATTTAAGGTCTTAAAAGGCGTGAAGTCTTCTCAGCTAAGGGACACGCACTCTATGGATTAAATAATACATGGCATCTTATTTGGTATTGTGCGAAGAAATGTAGTGGTAATCTACATCTGGCACTGCAAAAATATGTCCCGTAAGCCTTTTCGATCTAACGAGTAAATTCAGTATAAGCAGAGTCATCGGGAAATATCGCCAAACAGTTCGCCAAACAACTCTTTTTAATCGAACAATCGCCCAATCCTCCTCAGTTCTTATAACATACAAAGCTTCCCTTGTAGCCCCAGGAATGGCTCTGTCTTTCCATCGCCACCCGAACAAAAGAAAGACGTGGCAAGAATGGAATGATTGACAAGCTACACGGAAAACAAAATTTCTGGCTTACTTTGGTCTCCGTACAGAGGTTATCATGGTTAATCTATTATTTCCGAGGAAGTCAGCATATTAAGTATTCAAGCACTTGTCCTTACTATACATGGTCTATGGATGAACACTACTCTTATTTCCAAGCCTTTTGTCATCGAAGAGCCGATTATTTCTGGTCAGTTCTGGCAAGATGTTCAGATTAAGTAGAAGTCACACTTTAGGAAACAAGAATATTCACGCCACAACGCCGTGCACTTCTAATAGAACCGAAGCATTCGCTGTCCTACGAGATGCTGCAGTGCCCAAAGAATGTCCCTGTATTTCTATCGCCACTCGGATACAAGAAAAACGCGGTGAAGAAGCAAGACTCGTCAAGCCACCTGGAAAACAAAATTTTCTTCTTTATTATTTGCTCCATATTTCCAGGGGTAGATTCTCCAGCGCTCTTAATTGACATCTACCAAGTTCATGTTCCTCAGGCGTTCTCTATGTCCAAAGAAGGGCCCACTCTCACAAATTTATACTTTGCATCAGGACGATATCAGAGAATAAACACGCGCCGTTACAAATCGGTGTCATACCACCCTTGGTTGTCGTGGCCGATGTCCAAATTACCGTAGTTGTACATCTCGTTGAAGAGCTCAGGCTCCAGGCCGTCGTTCGCCCAGAGCACCTCGTTCCCGATGGCGCTGTTGATCTCCGTGTCCAACTGTCGCTGATACTCCAGCGGCTTGTCCTTCTCCAGGTTCTTCAGAATGCCCGAGGCGTAGGTGGCGATGGACTTGTGCTGCGAACGAAGGGCTCCGGCGATGTACTCCGTCGGTCCGTAGCCCTCGACGATCTTCGCGTTCTCCGGCTGCTTGGAGAGTTGGTAGATGAGTCCCATGATCTCGCGCATGAGCAGCTCATCTTCGCTGTTGTTCACCTCGTCCAGAGCCAGAAGCTGCAAGGAGGGCCTTGGATAATGGGAGCGAAAGGTATACTCACGTAGATGAGGACGGTCATCGACTCGTGCTCCTTGACGATTTCATCAGCGACGCCCTGGTCCGTGGCCAGCTGGTGGAGCGCGGAGACGGCGCTCTCCACCATGTCCAGGTGCTTGATGCCCTCGTCGTCGGCGTCGAAGTTCTCCAGGATGATCCGACCCGAGGTGATGAGGACGCGGAGGGCGATGTCGACCACGGTGACGTGCTCAGGAGTGGCCACCTGGAATTGCCGGAGTTATGGAAACCACTCTGGGTCCTTCTTGACTGTGTCCACCCTAGCATTGAGCCCCTTGAGCCAAGTCGCCCACTCACCGAGACGATTCCCTCCAGGTTAGTGAAGGAGAGGGCGCAGTTGCGGATAAGACCCAGCGTGGCCTTCATGATCGGGAGCCGGCCGGTGACCAGCAGGTCCAGTAGCACGGCGTAAGCATACTGGCACTGGCGGATGTCGTTCTGCGCCTGCTGAGCCAGGGCGTGGCGCGCCGTGCAGTGCCTGAGGGTGCAGAGCGCGGGCTCGGTGACGTCTTCCACGTGCGCGAAGCGCCGTAGAGCGTCACAGAGGACGGCGACGCCCGCGTTGGAGCAGAGGGTCTGCTTGTTGCGGATGTTGTTGCAGGTGAGGTTGGAAAGGATGCCACACGCGCAACTGATCACCTCCTCTTCGTGGTGCTTCTCGATGAGCGCGATCAGGTCGGCCACCAGTCGGTCCAGGTTGTCCACGTTGGTGGCTGCGTCGGACAGGTTCCGGATGGCCTGGAGGATGCCCTTCTTGCCCGTGTCGTCCGACGTCTCCAGATGGATGCGGAGCGCCTCCATGGCGCCGATGTGGATCAGCGAGCCCTTGTTGTGGTTGCAAGTGCTGATGGTCCGGATACATCGGATGACCGCCTGCACGAGTTTGTAGTAGTCGGGCAGGTCGTAGAGGATCTTGATGAGTAGCTGAGGACCCTGCACGGCCAGGAAGTTCAGCTTGTTCTCAGGGTAGTCCTTCATGAGCCGGTAGAGACACTCGGACACCATGGCCTGGAGTTTCCGGTTCGGGTCGTTAAGGAGCCGCGTGAAGGCTTGGAGCCCCCCACAACGCGTCGTCTCTTCCTTGGCCTCCTCGATGTTCACCAGCAGGTTGTAAAGTGTGTTCACGGCGTGGCGGAGGATGTCCGCGTAGGGCGAACTGAGCATCTGCACTAGCTGAGGGATGCCACCCGTCCGGAAGAGGCACATGCGGCCGTTTTTCTCGTCACTGAAGTTCTTGAGGGCGGCCGCCGCCTTCCGCTGCGTGTCGTAGTCGGAGGAGCGCGCTGCAGCGCTCACCAGCGAGCCGATAAGCCGCTCGTTGCTGGACAGCGTCGCCATGATCTTCTTGTCCTTCTTTGAGAGCAGGTAAACGTCGTTGATGGCTCGGCCGAAGGTTCTCTGTAAGGTAAGGTGTTTAGGCCACGTCAGAGCGCTATTCCAACAGCTCCAGCGTCCTCTGACCCTCA
The DNA here is from genome assembly GCA_016648015.1 of Steinernema khuongi. Lineage (NCBI taxonomy): Eukaryota > Metazoa > Nematoda > Chromadorea > Rhabditida > Steinernematidae > Steinernema > Steinernema khuongi. Next base: position 29,714 of record JADLIF010001169.1, read on the forward strand.
AGATATGCAACTCACCTCGTCCACTCCACAGAGCATCTCAATCAGCGCGGGAATGGACTGCAGGCTGGACTCCACCTCGTCCTGGTAGTTCATGATGTCGACGACGGCGTTGCGCAGCTTCAGGCTCTGGCCCGCGAGTTTGCCGATGATGCTCGAGCGGAACTCCTGCTGGACTTGCTGAGCGCTCTGCTCCTCGTTGAACTCCGGGAAGAGGATGTGGCGGATCCGAGCGGAGCGCCCGGCTGAGTAGTCGTCCTCATAGTCGGGGACTGAACAATGTTTTCAGTTTTCTGTTCAGTTCAGAGTCTTTTAGAAATCAAATTAACAGCGATTCTCTTGGAAAACACGTTGGCCGAAAGGTTTTAGTTCTGTTTGGATCAGAATGCGGTATAGGAGCGTTGGCAGCCGTAGCCAGTAATGCTTTTTTCCTAACATGGGTATATAAGAACGTACTTGACCTTCAAGTGTTTTTGCCTTTTTGTTTGTGTTCTGTGGAATAAAGGCGGTCTTTCTTAGGAGGTGATTCGACTACGTTAAGAACTTTACTTTGCAGAGGACCGTCTTTCAGTTTTACGTCGTTTCTATTCCATTGTTGATAGTCTTTGATGATATTGAATTGAAGATTCTTAAGGTGGTGAATGAGTGAAAGGAGGGATATCTGTTCATCTGTTATGTTTTTCTCCGCAACTCCATCTTAGCTTGATTAGAATGTTTACAGCTCCTTCCCGTTATAGGAAAGCTTCTTATATATTATTTAAGCTTCTTATATCGCTTCTATTCGATTTCAAATCTACTTCCTACTTGGGCCACGCTATCTTCTTCCGTTACAGAAGAACAAACTGTTCAGCTAAAAAGACCGAGACACCCAAAGAATAGAAAGTCTTTTCCGTAGTGGACGTCAAACATGTGAGGACGTCAGACATTTCCAACCTTCCACCGTCCTCTTACCTTTAAGGATCTCTTAGAATCTTTTGAACATCTTTTGAGATTAATTACAGTCCTTGAAGATATGAAAGTAGGATATATGGACTCACCGTGATGATAGGTCGGCATGACGACAGTGGAACTGTAAATAGGTTCGCCGTTTCGATCGATCGCCATCTCGTCTTCTCACCGCGACATACAAAGAAATCTGAAGTCGTTCGTACAGCTGTCAGATCACGGCCTCGTCACGACGCCTTGTAGGTTGCGTGAAAACGGTCAACAACGGACGACAAGACCGGCCTTGACCAGGCGACGTGGACGGTCGGCGGAGACGCGCGGGGAGGAGCGCTGAGGTCGCGCTTTGTTGGCCCGAAATGGTGGAGGGTCATTGGGCGCGGAAGATGCGATTAGGCGATGGCGCGCGGGTGGAAGCAACGGGAGAGGACGCGTGAAAGGGCCGTTACAGCGCCAAGACGTGGGAGATTAGGATCGCTGTGAGTCATTGGCGGCGGAGGACGATGAGCTGGGAGTGCGCGGTGGGAAAACGTGTGAGATTTCGGGGGTAATGGGTGTGTTTACACTCCATTAGATCGGATTTGGTCCGTGGATCTTCTACTGAAAGGGGGGTCCATCATCACTTGGTTCTTAAAGTATCTGGAAGGAAAGGGCTCAATTTATCATGCATTTAAGAACAATAATTAAAGTTTCTGTCGACTTTTGGTCTCAAAAGATGTAAATTAGAATTACTATGATGTTCTTCAGTGTCATTTTCCGTGAAACGTAAGCGCTTAGGGGCGGATTGGGAATCCGTTGAACATAGAAGGTAAGCTGCTCAGATGTCAGCTATTGTAGCTACTGCAGGTTTCTAAAGTTTCGTGGAGCTGAAAGCCTTATAGTACCGCTCACTTCATTGCATCTACAGAGAGTGCAACACAAGCGTCGTTACAACTAGAAAACATAGCGGGGCTCGTGAGCTGATTCATTGCCGCGGACAACCACGTCCGTAAGAGTCATTCGCCCTATGACATGTTGCGGTGTCAAAGAAGAACGCGGAAAGCATTTACATACGAATAAACGGACGAAGCATGTGACGGACAACGGAATCCTTTGTTTAGGAGCAGTGGACATGTTTAAGGTCTCTCACAACCACTTATGCATAAACGTCGACTAATTTGTGGGAACAACCCTCCTAGGACGCTGTACACTCTTTTCGTTCGATGTCATTTCAAATCTTAAAAAGTGAGCCAATTTCTGGATTAAGGAGTTGTGGATGGCTTTTGGGTCACCCGAAATCACCAGGCACCCGAAAACTTGAAACAATTGGGTTACTGGACCCCGTGGGCGATGCAGAAGGTCCAGGAGAGGATCTGCTCGAAGTCCCCCTCGTGCAAGTACACTCGATCTACACTCCACTTGGTCTACCCGAAAATACTTCTAGCAATTATACCGAAGATACTTCCAGTGAATCCAAGGGCCTTAAGAAGCCTAAAGAAGAGCACCAGCATTCGAAGAGCGTCGTCTGGCCCCACCGCTCCCTGCTGCCATCGCAAACAAAGTGACCCAGTTGCACTCCTCCGCGCTGCAAACAAGTGCAACACGAACTGGAAATGTCCGACGTTCGTCCTCTCCTTCGACGTCCTCTTATCACGTGCCGCCTTCTTCGCGTGGTCGTCTTCTTCGCGCAATGAACGTTCTCACTTCTCGATGTTCAAAGCTCGGCCCGCTGACCGTTAGGTGCGTCCCTTCTTCAAGTTTTTAGTCTAACAGGTCATTTCAGGTTGGCCTCCTCGGTGGCGCGCTTTCCCGACGTCCACAAGAAGGACTGGAAGGAGGACGTCGTCTACTTGTACCAGTTCCCTCCTGCGCGCGTCGTTCCCAACCTCTCTCCGTACTGCCTGAAGGTGCACACCTACTTGAAGGCGCAGAAGATCCCACATGAGGTGATCGGCTCGTGGAAGATGCGCTCGGCGAAGGGGTTTCTCCCGTTCGTGGAACTCAACGGACAACAGATCGCCGACTCCCAGCTGATTCTGTCCGCGGTGCAGAAGACTTTCGGCATCAAGGTCTGCTTCTAGTCGCCTATCGTTGACAATTGTGACTTACAGGAGAATCTGTCGACGGAAGAAGCGTCCGTGGCGAGAGCGGTGGATCGAATGATTGAGGGAAGTATGTTCTTGTGAGTTTTCAAGCATTTCGGGATATGAGAGGACGTCGTCTTTTCAGCACGATCTTGTACCCTAAAATGATTTGGAATCCGGAGAAGTACCTGCACAGAGAAGTCACGAACCTTCCTGTTCCCGGATTCGTCACGAACATCCTCGCGAAGAGCTTTGTCAAGAAGGTAATCTTACTACATTTTTTCATTTTGCGGTGAACGTTCTGAGAGCTACGACCTCAAAAGACTTGTCCAGAGCCATCTATTGACTCATTTCAGGTGAAAAGACGTTTCGGTGGCATGGGTTACGGTAGGTTCTCGAAGGAAGAGCTGCGGGACATTCTCCGCCGTGACCTCGAGGCGATCGACGGCATTCTTGGCGACAAAAAGTTCCTCTTCGGCGATAAGCCCGTCGTTGTAAGTTTGTGACAGAGGTGGACGACGCTATAGGACAACCTTTCAGCCCGATTTCACGCTGTTCGGGCATTTGGCCACGAGCTATTACCTCCCGTATCGTCAGCCACTCGGAGATTTCCTCGACGACGACTTCCCGCGAGTGCTCAACCACATGCTGCGCATGAGGGCCCACTACTGGCCCGAGTGGAAAGATCCCAAGTGAATATCTGTCCGGTTCTCGAGATATATGGGTTTTTGCTCACCGCCTGCACTGTAGATAGATAATAATTGCTTGAAAAGTAGTCACTAAGGAGCCTCGTTCGATCGTGAAGGCGATGTTTGTACTTGCTTGTGATCTTTTCAGGGATTACGGTATTTTCAGGACATGGAGAAGTTAACCGGGCGCTGGGATAGACGCATTAAGTTGGCCGTGTGCACGGTCAACCAATGGGTCCTCGACTTCCAGGGGAACTATGAACGGATCATGAAAAGTAAGCACAATCCTGGCTTTCTTCTAATGACATCTTCCAGCTTGCCGTGAGGCACACAAGAAGGGCGCCAGCGTTCGTCTCGGGCCGGAGCTCGAAATCCCCGGCTACGGGTGCTCCGACCATTTCATGGAGTTCGACACGGAGATGCATTCCTGGGAGATCCTAGCAAAGATTGTGGAGGACTCTAAGGAGCTTCAAGGCCTCTTGATTATCACGGGAATGCCGGTGAGGATCAAGTGCTGCCTCTACAACTGTATGATCTCAATTATCAACGGGTACTGTGACATGTTGGGGAGTACGATAGCCTCTATGTTTTAGAAAGATCATATTTATCCGCCCGAAGCTCACCCTCTGCGACGACGACATTTACAGAGAGACGCGGTACTTTGTTCCATGGACTCAGAGGAAGCAAGTAGTTCAATTCAAGGTGCCTGAAAACCTTGGATTAGAACAGGTAAGGCTGTCGTAACGCCCTAAAACAAGATCGTTTTTCAGAAGACTGTACCCTTTGGCGATGCTGTCATCATCTCGGCCGATCACATCAAAATCGGTTTTGAGATCTGCGAGGAGCTCTGGACCGCCAATTCGTAAGTTAATCTTGTCTCGCAGACTGTCTACAAGCCTATGTCTAGACCGAACGTTGACCTCGCGTTGTCTGGAGTGGACATTATCTGCAACGGCAGTGGAAGTCACCACATTCTGGGCAAGTCGCGCCGTCGCATCAATGAGCTGGTGCTTGGAGCCAGTGCCAAGTTGGGAGTCACCTACTTGTACGCCAACCACCGAGGTTGTGACGGCGATCGTCTCTACTACGATGGAATGTCGACAATAGCCCAGAACGGGAAAATTTACGCGCAAATTCCGCAGTTTGATATTGAGGAGACGGAGCTCGTTGTGAGCGTCTTGGACTTGAATGACTCTGTCGTCTACAGGGCCAGATCGTCGAGCACGACGAAAGAGGTACAGTATCCAGGCACTTTGAACTGTTGGGTGTCCCTAGCAGGAAAAGATGAAAATTGGTTTCTTACAATCTCTTCTGATTGACTTAACGCATAACTTACCTATTTAGTCCGCTCGAAATGAAGACTTTCTGGAGATCCTCTTCGACGACCATCTACTCCCAAAGAAGCTGCCTCTGGCGGTTCCGAAGAGCACTCCTCTCTCGGACTGCCAGATCCTGTCACCGATCGAGGAGCTCTGTCATGGTCCTCCTGCTTGGCTCTGGCACTATCTCAGACGCAGTGGGATGAGCGGCTACTTTGTACCCTTGTCCGGGGGTCAGGACAGTGCCGCTGTGGTTGTCATGGTGCGTCTCATGTGCGACAAGGTCGTGGATGCGATCCAGAAGAACCCGGAGCGGGACGATCCCGCCTACCACTTCCTCGGGGAGAAGGTCACCTGCTCCGCTCGAGAACTCTGCTCCAAGGTGCTCTTCACCTGCTACATGGGCACCAAAAACTCTTCGGAGTTCACGAAGAATCTGGCCAGAGGACTGGCCAACGACATCGGGTCGAGCCATTCCAGTGTGGTGATGGACTCCGCCGTCGACGCATTCATGGGACTTTGCAAAATGGCCTACAACTTCATTCCCAGCTTCTCGGTGAGTCTGTGAGATGTTTGGCACTCTAAAGTGAGGTTTTAGTCCGACGACTGGAGACAAACGACGGCACTGGAGAACGTTCAAGCCCGAATTCGGATGGTCACCGCTTATCTATTCGCCCAAGTGGGACTAATCTACGCTGGACGGCCTGGAGGGTTGTTGGTCCTGGGCACGGCTAATGTTGATGAGAGGTACGCGAAGTTTCTCTAGTTACGAGCACAAAAGCTAAATTAGCAGCTCTTCTAAAGAGTTTCTCCGTCACTGTACCGTAACCCATTCATTACAGCTTGGTAGGCTATGTCACCAAATACGACTGTTCGTCCGCAGATCTGAATCCGATTGGCTCCGTGTCCAAATCGGACCTCCGCGAGTTCCTTGCGCTGGTTAACGAACGGAGCGACTTCTCCCACTTGAAGGGCATCTACGATTCGGTGCCGACAGCCGAACTCCGGCCGCTCGTCAACGGCGAAATCGCGCAGACCGACGAAGCCGAGATAGGACTGACTTACGACGAAATGTCTCAAATCGGCCGTCTGAGACGTCCCGGCTGCAAAGGACCTTTCGCCATGTTCCTCGCCTTGGTGCCCCTCTGGCGTCCTAGAATGACCCACGAGGAGATTGCCGACAAAGTCATCCTCTTCTTCAGGCGGTACGCCCGCCACAGACACAAGGCTACCGTAGCTACGCCGGGTAATGCGCGATTATTTGATCTCTTTCAATCGCTTCAGCCTATCACGCCACAGCCTACAGCAACGACGACCACCGGAACGACCATCGTCCCTTCTTGTATCCCGACTTCGAGTATCAGTTCTCCAAGATCAGAGATTTAGTGGGTTCAACGGTGTTTCTATCTGGGATTCACCACTCATATTTCAGGCCAAGGAACTTACCGAAGACGAGACTTTATCGGCATAGTGCGAGAAAAAATAGTGAATTCATCCATTACAATACATTACGGTAAATTGCATGGAGAAGAAGCACAAGAAGCTCTGTCTTTCCACTTGAACGATTGATCTGGACTTTAAACGGGGATGCAGGATTTTCTATTTGTGTGGAATTTTCAGTTCCAAGTGGTGGAGATATAGGATCCTTGCAGCGGGGATACATCTCGCATGATAGTCTCAACGTAAGGGCCTCAAAAAACTTTATTTGCGGGGTGCTGGCGACTACTCAGTGGGGTCAGTTCCTCAGCCTGATCGCGGCCACTTTCTCGATGAAAACAACGGACGCTTCCCATTCTCAGAGCTACAGTTTGGTCATGGACCAACAAGGATAGTGCATATCTAGTAGCTTCAGCGGTGCCACGTGAATCACAGGCACCTTAAAAGCGTCATAATAATGTAACATGAGAAGCTCCACGAAAAAAGAGCCCTACTAAGCATTCTGGATGCCCTGAGACGACGGAGCGACGCTATTACCGCCTTTGAAATCGAAGAACGCATCCCGTATGCTCCTAAACTGCCGTTAAACGGGACGAGATCTCAAAACTTACTGATAAAGCGCCAGATACAACACCGGTGGCATAACGAGGTAGTTGACGAGGAAACACACTGTCAGGACGATCATGACCCAGCTCTCCTCTGGCAGTTGAACGTAGGACAGGCCAACGACGAGGAACATGTCCCAGCTGAAGTGAATCAGGGCGTTGATGAGGATAGTTTTCTCCAGTTTATAATTGGATATCTTCGCTATGTCTCCGCGTTTGTAAAGCAGGTAGCACAAGATTGTGAAATACACCGCCAGGCACGCCCACATGGATAGAGCGCTTATCACCTTGGTGGCTTCGCCGATCGTCAAAGAATACGGCTTGGATAAGTCAAAGCCTGACATCCATGTGTGCGCTATGATTCCAGCCCAGGGACTGTTTAAACTGGCCAGATAGATCATTCCGTAGAGGTAGGCAAGGATCAGTACAATCTGGAACCCCCGCATATACTATATCTTCCTCCTAGGCTGCTTACGTTGTGGATAACCGTATTGTACTTCAGCTCACACATGATTCTCATCCTGTTGAGGGCGAGGACGAAGGTTAAGGGTGCTTCCACACGCATCGCCGTGGAGAAGAGTTGTCTCGGGTAGAGTGTGTAGTCCCAGATGTCCCAGGGCGACAGGTGGGCCAGGCCCACAGCCAGTGAAGCAGGAGTTATGAACATCTGTACAATGCCAATCTGAGCCATGATACGGTAGCTTTCTATATGGTTGAACGAAGGACGTGAGAGGAACAGCTGAAAACGAAGGGGTCAAAGCCAGGATGACACGTTTTCACGCTCTAAGAACGTGTATACATGTCACATTTTGCTTTTCATTAGCATCCTATTCCACTGAAATATAATTTAGGAGCGTACAGCCCAGGCTAGAAGTGTATGGCACAGGCTACTCTGCCCGGCCTTGGTCTAATGTTATTCTTGCAGCTACAAAACGACCGAAAACAAGACAGTTCGGTTTTTTATGTACTTTGCCATTTTGTAAACATACGGTAAACTCACATAAATCATCCGGGCGTAAATAGGAGGAAACACTGTTGTGATGACCATGAAGATAATACCACCTATAAAATTTGGGATATTCATACTGTAAACCAGAGGAGCGAGAAGGTGACTAAATGTCTGCCTGCCTGGAATGGGGGCTTGCTTAATTGCTTATGGGAGTCAACAGTTGGTTGTATTCATAATCGGTGGCGAAAACACGGAACAAACATTGCTTTAAAGGGAACGTTTGTCATGCCGGGGGCCTTGATCATCTGCGTTGTCCAGCAGAATCAGAATCCAGCATGGGTAGCTCAGCGAAGAAAGGATCCGAGAAAACGGAATATAAGGCCATCCCGAAAGATTGCCACATGCATACCGTATCCAGGAAGGTGTATACTACTCTACCGATTAAACATATACCTCTACCGATTAAACCTCTGCATTTGTCCAAAGAAAGAGAGGAACAAACTACACAAATATCTACTCTTTTGGAGTCCATAAATCAGGTGAAACTGTGATGGCGGTGTGCTGGTCATGAGACCGTGCTGCAATTCTGTGAGAATACAAACTACAAAGGGCTGCCTTTGAACAATGAGCTTGGCAATTGGGACTAAAGGTTGCTTAATCACAGTTCCATGGATGCTGAAACAGAGAACTACAACGTTTGTCGGAAAAACAAATCGAGCTTACCAGGAACCTTTTTGAAGTTTAAATCCACTTCAAAAGGGTTCATGGTCAATGAGATGCGGTGTAAATTAAAGGACAAAGGACTACAAAGCACCAAAAAGACTTTACCGGCAAAGAAGGCGAAGACGACTACATCGATACAATAGAAATTGCAAAGAGAAGGACTGAAAGAGTGTGAAGCTTCGGCTTCCCACTCGATGTTTGAAATTGCACCTCCAACGGGGTTTCGGGGGTTTCGATTTGGACTTCTGGCGTTGATGTAGGAATCTCAGGTGTGGGCACAGGATTCTTGCGACGAGGATACACAGAGCACATTTTCTTTGGAGGGACGCGGTAGTTGTGGTCGCCTTCCTTGCACTGAAAGATCTCGGAGAACTCGGGCATCTGCTGGGCGACCGCGTTCGCTCGGATTTCGTCGCGAGGGTGGGTATCATCCAACTGATCCCGAATGTCGTCGTCCGAATCATTCGGATTACAGTCAGCTATCTGCAGACCGTAGAAGTACTGCTTCAGCTCATCTTCACTGTTATCGAACAGAAGCGCCTCTTCTTCGGGAACTCCAGGTGGACGCCAGCGGAAGAGAGGAAGGTAGTCGGCGTCCTCGGGGTTTCGCTTTTTGCGGGAGGCGCCAAGTGCCTCCTTAAGCAAGGTGAAGACCACTCGGGTACTTTCAACGTCGCAGTAGCCTTCGTTGGCCTTTTTCGCGCCAACCGGACAGCCTAGGTGCGAGCAGAACTTCTTGTTTCCATAGAACTCGGCGTAGCACTGTTGCTGCCTCTTGTAATGAGGTGTACTTACGGCTCCTGCGAGATGCCTCCTGGCGCCCACCAGCTCGAGGCCAAAGCCGTGGAAGAGTTCGTGGCCGATCACCGACACCACGGCGCCGTACTTGAATCCGGTGGAGAGGTTATATTGGTTCAGCACGTGCAGCATGGTACTGGATCGCCGCCTCGCTTCCTCAAAATGGCCGCCATGTCGTCCACTAATCCATCAACCAATCTCTCCCGCAAGTCGACGATCTCCGGATCGTCCACACACACGTGACTGAAGAGGTCGGTGCACGGGTTGACGCTATTGTTGAAGACAGTGAGGACTCTGTCCAGAGCGGTGACCACACTGTATGTCTGAAAGAAGTACAAGAGATTAGAGAGACCCAGGATCGTGTGATAGTCACCATCAAGAAGGCCACGATGAGAAACGCGCGACTCATTGGATGCAATAGATCGAATGGCCATATCGAATGGCCACTGCAAGTACTGTCTAGACTTTTGTCTGGTAAGTGCAAACTGCAGAGTCATGAACATGTCGTGGTCTGTTCGCCGTAAGGGAAGTGGCTAAAGTGTCCGGTATGAGTGACACTTGTTAGGCATTGTAGCGTTGTAATAATGGGTAAGAAATCCTGAAAAAGGTTAAAAGAAACAGCTGCTAACGTTGACTCAATCACACATAGCTAACAGTACACAACTTAAATAGTAATTGTCCTATGGCATTGTTTCAAGCAGCTGCAAAGCACTGTAGGTCGACAAAAGGAGAATTCAAAGCAAACAGGTGCCAATTACACGGATCACTTTGAAGTTCGCCTCAAGTATCTGTTTACCAGGCAATTTTGTTATTGCGACGTTCTCGGAAAAATTGTCGCCGCGCTTCCCGCTTTCAACGTAGTGAAGTAGGTCAATTTCTATGACCAACACTACACAGATTAAACTATGTAGCGTAGTATTCTGATATTTCAAGCAAACAGACTCTAGATCTGCTAACTTTGGAGGTCTTGCATGATAGTATTCATGGATGACATCAAGACTAGCGAAAGCTTCGGATCAATTCCCCTTTTGGGACAAACAGGGTTAGAAAACAAGAGCACAAACAAAGAAAACAGGTGGTAATGAAATATATTAGGAATTGTCCTAGATGCAATGCATAGGTGTTGAACGGTATTCCAAATATAAGACGCGCTATTTTGAAGGAAGTAGAATTCTGCCTTTAAAATGTAGTCTTATAGTGTTTTTCAGCTTCATTTTATAGTACTGTGGACAAAGGCGTGCTCCTAAACCAGTGACCACCTTTTGGCTCTCATTAGCCACTTCACCGTTGAACAACAGAGCCACTCGCGTTTTGTATTCTTACTATGCCTTCCAGGCCGAATACAAAAGCAGCCTTCTAGTTAATACCTTCACTAGTGGTAGGAAGTCGGTTCTACGGCATGCAGATCGCAAACCTCATCGGTGGCATAATCTTCCTGATCATCACATCAGTGTTCACTCCGATCTACGTCAGGATTATCTATGTGAGTATACATAGGCCTCCAACTTCAAAACCGCGCTTTCAGGTGTTTCTCACACGGTCCTCGTTCAATAAGGTGGAAAGCTACCGTATCATGACCCAGATCGCCATCGTGCAGCTCTTCATAGTTCCTACTTCACTCACAGTTGGCCTGGCCCACTTGTCGCCCTGGGACATCTGGGACTACACGCTCTACCCGAGACTGCTCTTCTCCACGGCGATGCGTGTGGAAGCGCCTTTAACCTTCGTCCTCGCCCTCAACAGGATGAGAATCATGTGCGAGCTCAACTACAGTACATTCGTACACAATGTAAGCGCCAATCCCTTCCTTTGGCTCTTCAATGTCCTTCCAATAGGGGGGCACGCCTTTCTGATTAACCCCGATTTTCAGGTCCTGTTGGCTCTGACCTACCTTTACGGGGCGATCTACTTGGCGATCATGAATACCCCATGGGCTGGCCTCATCACACACACTTGGATGAGCAGCCTTGACTTCACGAAACCCTATTCCGCGCTCCTCGGACAGACCACTCTTATGATAAGTATGGGATCCATGTGGGCTTGCCTGGGCGTCTACAGCTTCATCGTGTGCTATCTACTCTACAAGCTATCGACGATATCGAAGATGTCGAACTACCAGATGGAGAAGACTATCCTCGTGAACGCGGTGATCCACTTCATCGGAGACATGTTCCTCGTCGTCGGCATGTACTACATACGACTCCCACAGGAGAGCTGGGCCATGGTCTTCCTGACGGTGCTGTTCCTCATCAACTATCTCATTCTGCCGCCGGTGTTGTATCTGACGCTCTACAAGTAAGTGTGGGGGTCTGAGCCTGTTTAACGGCAGTTTAGGAGCATACGAGATGAGTTCATCCCTATCAAGCTCACCAACGCCGTGGGCGCACACAACATCATGATGCTGCACGACGCGTCATCGTCCCACGACAACCAGAATCCTGCTTAGTAATCAGAGTTTAGTAGATTTGAACTTCTTAAGTTGGACTGTTCGAACAGCATGTGCAGCAATGTTCTTGACCTTCAAGTGTTCACCGGCCTCCATGTACTTGTATGTACCACTGACGTGTCTTGTTGACGGTATTTTAAGTACGACTCCAACGTTTTTATTCCCTTTTAGGACTCGGGGCTGAAATTTGATTGGCGAAAACGGGGGGCGAAATAAATGTTAACCTTCTGCTGACTATGGTGCGTCGTGCTGAACCTATCTGGGACAGCCTAAGCGGTGAAAGATCTGAAAATATGTAGTGGTTTTCAAAGCAGTGACAGCATGGGCTGCCAAGACGGTGTTGTTCAGGGAAATCGTGCTCCTTCATTGGTTTGCTACCACTGTAGAGAACGATCTAGGGTGATACGGTTTAAACGCTGCCAAGAGTTGAGATTCGGAATCGAGAGCAATCTTCCATCTCGTGTTTCTAATCGAATTAACTCTCAAGATCAAATGTCATTGCTGCTTACAACTTCCTTTTCATCCTTTTCAAACAGTCCAGTTCTACTCTATTGTTAAGCTCCCCAACCCAGAGCCCACCCACAAACATTCACATCAGGCTGCCCCACAATTTCCCAGTCATTCGCCGTCGCGGTTCCAATAAAAGAGTCATAAACAGAGTCACTCAATCGGTTCTCGTGGCTTTTGTCACCGGTAAAAAGGAGCAGCAGATCCGGTCCGGGTACGCGGCGTTCGCTGTCAAAGGAACCGGTCCCCGGAGGCAAGCTTATCGCTTTCCCATCAGAACTCCACACCGTCGCGCGTCGCTCGTTCCCAGAAGACAAACGGCGGAGGTGACCACACTTCGCGCGCATCCCGATCTCTGTTTGTTCCTGCTTGTCCGCCAGGCTTGCGCAATGGAGTCGTTCCAGATAAGCCCGCATAAGCACCGGCTTCAAGGGTTTCGCCTCTTTTTGGGGGCAGACACGTCTTCATCCCTCCCCTGCGAAGTGCGTGAATGTGTGCAATGCAAGGACTAAAAAAGGTTCACTTCCCAAGAACGACTTATCGACGATTACGGTAAGGAACTAACTCCATCTGTTGATGTTGTCAACACCCAATGTTCTCATGCCCCTACGAGGCTTGGCCCTTTCGACGGTTCTGTTTTCCCATCGCGCTCCTTGACATCTGCGTCTTTCCACTTTTGTTGTGGCTATCACCGTATGGATTCTATTCCGCAGACGTCCACGGCCTACCCGTATCCTCTGCTCACGGTCCTGCTCCAAGTTACAGCTCAAGTATGAAATCGTACTAACGGAAAGTTTATCTCATAAATATGATTGCTCCGTTCCCACGTAACCCTCTCCGTTCATCTGCGCGTGCCTATTAAGTTCTTACGCAATGAATCACGCGTCGCAAATGGAGGACAACGGCGGCACTTAAGTGTATCCCGCTCGGCTGACCGGTCTGGGATCCAGTGATCACTCCTAATTGTTTGCGTTGCAACCTGTAGAGCCTGACGCGGTGGTCATTAGATATTGAATATACTTTTTCACTTCTCGAGGCAGTTCTTAACTGTAACAATTAGTTTTTAGTATTTCTTCCATGCTGGCCACCCTTTCCTTCCTCACTTCTGAGAAAAGCGATAGTTGCTTTGGGTTTTCTTGAAAGCTGTTATGGAGAGCTAAAAGGAGAAGATAAGCGCGATGATCTGCGTACGATAAGCTTTTTACTTTCTGGCTATTGCGATACTTTACTAATGAACTCGGACGCAGAGACAGTTTGCACTGATAACAAGATCTGCTTTAAGTAAACAACAACAGTACAGCAGATTCTGGGTGGGTCTCCTTGTGGACAGAAGCAGCGTTGCTGACTGTTCGAGCTCACCCCTTCCAATGGCGGTGTTCTTGATTTCGGCTCGACCATTGGGTGTCGACTAAATAGTCATGGAGTGGGCAGATGTCATCGAATCGATCGGCGTTCAGATTCAGGCATTGGTGGCTTGGATGTAGGGTGACTAGGCGACTGCTCCGCTACGCTTTTCACACATTACACTACTTTGAGTAGTTTATTCGGCGAATACTGCCCCTTTCCTCACCCCATTTCAACCCTTAGCCTCCTCTGGCCTTCTGCGGAACGTCCTCGTTTCCCTAAAAATGGCAAGGGGGCACTACAAATTTCCTCTCGGGAAACATCCACTTTACCCCCACCCGCGAGTGCATTCGTTTATCCCTCCCGCAGGGTGCCGTTCCTCGGGAAAACATGAAGGGCGCCCGAACTCATCCCACAGATGGATCTAATGGAGTCCGTGGAGTGTAGTGGGATAAGGTAGATTATTCCTTATGTGTTGCTTAAATGTGAAGTGCCTCTAGTGCTTTGTGACCTGTAATCAAAGGAGCATTCCACAGGGCAGAGTTCGATTTGAGTGCAAGCTTTAACCGCGTCCAAACGGTTTATTGCGATGTCCAAGGTCGGAACGCCCACTGTACGTAGCTGATCGATCCACGAGCTTGTCGACCTTGCTCTATTAGTGCATTTTTCAGTTACGCCTGTAGAAATACTTTGTCAAAAGCTCCTTGGCCTAGGATAGATATCAACCACCGACTTGACCATCAAAGACTGAATGCTGATGATTTTCGCGACAGGTTTTTACAGTCATGGATGTCCCAAATTCAAGGATATTCTCTATGCATCTGTCCTCAATGAGGAGCACATTTCTTCCATATTCCACTCTCCACTGCTTAAGCCTCTTGCTGTCCGAAAGAAAGCTCACCCAACCACTCTTTCGCTATCAATTATGTCAGCATTCTTAATCTCCCTTTAAGAGCCGTTCCCTCTAAGGCGATTCATTCACATAAGCGCGATTCAGTCCAAGCCAAAGCCACATCTATCGCTAATGACCGCAAACTTTCAAAACGACTTCGCCATTTCCTCTCCCTTCAGGATCCAAACAAAGCCGACTCCACGGCAGTAGCGAACCTCATAATTATCCGCCTAAACACTTCCGTCCCACCCACGCCGTCACAGGGAAAACATCAACACGGAAGCGTTGCCGTGCCCGCTCGTCCCTCCGATCGCCGCGACTCAACCCGAGCCTGTTTGTGTTCGTCCGTGATTCGAAAAAGAGCGAAAACGCGCCGAGGTAACACGGCGCGCTTTGTTCCGAATCACGCGTCACTCGATGTTTACTCGTTCCCGCTGCGGGTGTTTGTTCGCTGCGTCCAGACGAGCCCGGCGACGCAGACGGCGTAAACAAGGCGCCGCTGGAGAGCGCCAGCTCAAATGGCCTTCTAGGCGGGAGGAAGCCCGGCGGAGACGAATGGCGTCCTTGTGCGCAGTGTGCTCTGCGTGGACAGGTGTCTGTCTCCTCACTGTAGACTGCAGACGGAGACACAGCGAGGTCGTCTTCCACGTGAGGCAGTCGCTTGGCAGAAGTTGCCATCAAGTAGGCCCGAATGGCCACTCCTACCGCTAATGTAATTATGTGAATGTCGAAGGAGATGAGCAACTTGGAGGCTTCATCAGAAGTATGGAGTTTAATTATCTCACGTCAGTATATGGCCTCTCTAACGCCACTTTTTTACTTAGAACGGGTGTTCACTTGGGGTTTATGGAATTCCTATCTGACATAAAGACATCGCAGAGTTGCTAAAAAGCTTTTTCTCGAACAAGTGTATTAGGGTCATTTCTAAGGGCTATTTTAGATGCTTTTGTCCGGACATCCACGTGTTCTCACCAGCTGTATATGTGTACTCTGAACGTGATCATATATCCGCATCTGTCGGACTCCTTAGAGCAGTTGAAACAGATCTCAGGAACACGTCATCCTTCAGCACTGTCCTTTCCGTCAGCTGTCCATAGAAGCCAACCAAACATCAGGTCTTGTCCTAATAGTATGCACGAGCATTACCTGTAAAGAAACGCTACATTCCCTCCATGATGTAGGTTCTTTGACGTCAATCCTATTAGGCATGTCCCATTGCGTAATTTCCATCATTTGTTTTCAGTCTCCCAGAGAACTCTCCACTGTAATGCTGTCAAACGTGTTCTTGTTGTAATTGAGCACATCACCGGTTCTAATCCTCCTGTGGACTCATTTCCCGGCATCTCGAACCGTTCCATTGTTATGATGGGTCCCAAGAAAAAGACGTTCCAGTTCCGCCTTGGAACCTTTGAGGAAGGAATACAATATAATTGGTTTTCTTTTTCCGAAAAGGCACTGGAGGTCAAAGTTCGTGGAGCGTGGGGTCGTGACTTTACACAGTGTGGGTTGATGTCCGGTCACCTAGATCTTTTTAAGTCAGCTGATAAGCAGTATCGCCCCACTACCTGGAACTCTATTCCTCGGATTTCAGCGTTCCTCGCATTCCGTCAGCTTGTTTTCTCTTTTCTCGCACTAACAGCGTTAAAGTGCCTCCGTGCATAACGTCGAATCCTCAACCCATGCGAGCATAGGTCCTGACTTCCTTATTGTTATTCTCTAAGCTTTTGAGCTCGTTTTCCAGGAAGTTTTTTTGTTTTTTCCTTTGTTTTCGTTCCTGGCATTCACTGAACGCGGGCCGCGAGACAGGTTTACCATAAATCATCAGCCTAATTGGGATATTTACGACTTAGTCATCAATCTACGGGACGGAAACAAAAAATTCCCGGAAGCCAGAGCTTCCATACGGCTTTGCTCAGCTAAATCCTCTGCTAGTGTCACAACAATTCACACTCCTTTGGAAGGCGCTTTGACGAAGTCAATTTGAGCTTCCTTTACCACTCATCGCGCTTATGAATCACTCTGTCTTCCTGTTTTTCCGACATTCAGCGGCTCAAATGGGACTGCCGACGGCAACGACGCAGTTTTGACGTCGAAAGCCAGGAAATCCAAAGATTATCCGCGGAGATTGTCGAGGCTATTTCGAGATGAAGAAAGAACTTTTCGATGAGCGGTGCTGCCCTTCGGAGGGACAGCTGACATGCCCTAAAGGGCGCCCTTTGGTGCTTCCCTCATGCCTATGGGGAGAGGCTGACACGGCCAGGTGTCGTGGGGCGCGACAATTTGAAATTTGGGTGTGACGCCGAGCGAGATGGAAATGCCACTTGAAGGGTGGCCACCCCGACGAGAGCGGTACTCCGATAACATCCGTGTTTTGCTCTTGTTTTGGGAAGCAGGGCGATCGATGTTTTTGTTTACGCGGTCTCTTCAGTGCTCTCTGGTGCCCGGCTGTCCGTACAGGTGCACCCAAATAGGCGGATTTTATAAGAATTGGATCTTCTTTGAGAGTCATCTGTCACCCAGGCCAGGTGTGGCTGCCCAATGACCCACAAAGGTGAAACATTGTTCTTCTCTCGCTGTGGTACCGTGTAAATAGGTCTATCGATCAGTTTTCGCACTGTTTTTGAGGGATCGCCCCGGGTTATTTGAATCTTTTTTGTTGGGTGCCCTAGAACCGGTTTCTAGGTTGTTGACACAGCCGAGGTGTATCAAGAGGGAACACGTTCAAAATATCATTATTGCCCCTAGAGCAAGGCTACCTTTCTTAGAACGACTTTTCACTCTGCTTGCACTGTTTTCCAAGCCATATAAATTGATAAAATAGCGCCAGTCCGGCCACACCCTGGGGGTCCGTTATTCGCTTTGCCCTTAACAAGTTCCTGGCAGTCTTTGTTCCCTGCTCTCCCTCGCCGAAATCCCAACTCTGTTTGCACTGGTCCGGACGTCGTTTTCCCAGCTGTATAATCTGTTACGGAAGTTAATTTCACATTCAGTGGGACAACGGGAAATGAGACGTGCCAGTGCATCCGGAATGGCACCTTTGTCCGCGGAGACTAATGACTCAAGAGGGAATTAGATGGAAGGGCACGGGAGTGGGAGCAAATTGGCTTAAAAACGCGCTCCATATTCCGAGAACTACAGGTTTCGTGATTGTGGAAAGTGGCTATGAGTAAATTAACCCAGCTGGAGCTGGGTCCGACCCGGAAGACAGATCATGACATCAAGAATCGGGCGATACTCGCACTCGATCGAACAGAATTCGCACCTACCGTATAAAGCGAGGGAGATACTGTGGTCACCGATGTACTCAGGATCAACTGACGGCGTTTTGCCCGTTCCTGATTTTCCCGAGCTTGAAAGTGCTCTAATCTAGTCGTTTGTTCTTCTCCCTTCTGCCTTTGCAAATTGTGATGGCGTGATAGTTCTTGTCCACTCACTCATAGCGAGTTCGTAACCATGATTTGGACGTCCTTTTCGGTGTCCGTTGCACAGTCATTCCGTAGACATAACGCGAGTCGGATTTTGTAACTCCTCATCGGTCTTTCTTAATCTTTCGTAATGGAATGGACCTTATCATCCTGAATTCTACTTCGCAACACGACCCTTGACTTTCAGCGATTTGGTGAGTGAAACTGGCCTTTGACTCTTTGCCTTATTCTCTGCGGCTGCAGCTGGTTTGTGTCCACGCTTTATAGTCCTTTCGGATTTGTACGTTTGAACTCACTCAACGCTATTTGATTTTGCTCGCGGACATTTCCTCTTGAAAAGGAAGTCCTTTAGCACGCTCTGTTTCCGGGCGTTCTGGAAGTTCCGTTGTCCTATGCCGCCGCTAATGGCACTTTGCTGACAGCTATAATATGCTAATTTGGTCGGTCGTTCCTGGTTCGAGTATCCATTTTCCGAAGCGCGAAACGTGAAGCGTACTAATATCGTTTATTTCCGACCGCCACACGCTGGTGGTGAAATTCATGGCGAAGGAAAAAAAACGGAAAATGTAATAACAGGGATAGCAGAGCGGAACGCCAAACGATCGGAACACAAGGCGCGATCGTAGTGCTGAACGGCGCGGAAGGAAGTAGAAGGGCATTAGCATCAGGGCAAAAAGGCGCTCTGCACCAGAAAATGGGTGTCATTCGATCTTCTTCACGTGGGAAAGAAGATATTTCGGTCGGAAACCTGAGGCTTTAGACTAAGAACAGCTAGGAGGGTAGGCTGTCTATGATACACTGTCTAGTATACTTGTTTACGTCTCTGTCTAGTTCTGTTGCTCTGTGCTGACGGTCGAGTTGTGCTCCTTCTCGCTGATTAATCCAGATTACATGGAAAACATAAGTTGTTTTCAATCCTCTGAAAGACGTCTGTCCGTCTTTTCCAGTGACTCACCGGCACATGACACGCGCGTCTCTCCATGATCTCTTTAATTTCCACGCATTAGAACTTCTCCGGCGCACAAGTGACTCGGTTCTAAGCAGTAACTCGAGAAGCACTTATCGCATGACGCTAGAATGTCCGAACGAAATTGATCCGCGTTCGTTTGTACTTTAGTCAGAGTCGAGGAAGTCACTTGTGAGCTGTGCCGCACTTTCTATAAACTTGTAGAAGTACAAAAAACGGGCTCGTGATTCGGCCGTTCCGTCTCCTCCCCTTTCGCAAAGAGCGCCGGCTGGCCTAGCGAACACTCGTCTTCGTTGCGTATGTGGGAAGCGTCTTGATGAATTAGCGATTTCCGTGTCGCGTCCGCGCCACTGTCATCCCATCTGCCAGTCCGCTTTTTACAAGACGACAGTATGTGGCGAAGGAGAAGTTTGTTTATGGACGAACCTCTTGTCACGAAAGCATGACTGGGCCGTCGCCGTTTCGCAGCCGTCGTACAGTCCTGTCTTGGGCGCTTTGCACTTGACGGGGATGGCAATTGTCTGGAAACGGGGATAGGAGTGAGACGGAACGTTTATCGACGATTAATCGACGCGAGGTTCATTTTTTTGCCCGAAGTGGGAAGTGCGCGGCTCGGCGGCTCCGTCTCACGTTTCGTCCATCTAGGTTTGTCTTGCCTTACTTTCTAACCAACTCTTCCTCATCGCGGAAGCTTTTCTTGGCACTCTAGTACAGTGAACTGATCTGGCTTGTGTTATTCTAATAAGCCTTGTGGATTGTGTGGCTCTTCGTCTCCTCCTAACTCCGCGCCTTCGCCTGCTCGCCGCCCGAGGCGTCTAATTCAATAAATTATTAACGCGCAGCTGATTTCGATGTGAATATTTGTTGCCTAACGTCGCCGCGGTCAAAACAGGACGACTGGCGGCTTCTGAGAGTGACCATCGCGATTAATCTGCTAACTAATATCGCCTTGTCCACGGAATCAGCTGATCAGTGGTCGTGCAGATTCAACGCTCTTCGCGCGAGCAAATCGATTGGTGCTGGCTGCGGTGGCGACGACGATCGTCGTGCGCCCAACCCCTTCTAAACCCTGCCTCCACGGAGCTCTGGCTCTATGGATGGGTGCCCTTCTCTCCGCTCTCTCTGCTCGATGTGTGTTCTTGAAAGGCTGTCTGGCAACTGACTGCTAATGGAAGATAAGGTGCACATGTCCCCAGTTTGATCATTGATTTCAGCAGATTTCTCATTCGTATTACTTTGAAGCACTTCGAAACCGAATACTTTTAGAGAAGCTACTTACTGTAGCATGTTATGCGATCACCTTTGTTGATGTGGACGTGCGTTTCCTTTGTCAAGATAGAAGTGCGATGCATATGTGCTGTCTCAGTACTTTCCTCACTGCGTGTTTTTGCCAATAAGCAACGAACATCCAGTGATAGCCACCGTTCCGCGTCCCCTTAAGGCCCATACATAGTTCCGGCTCAATTCGAGCCAGCTTAACTGATCTGAGACGGGATCAGCTGATCCAGCATCGGCTCAGCAATTTCGCACCAACTGAGCCTGTTCATAGTCGAACTATGAACAGGATCACTTGAGATGAAATTGCTGAGCCGAAGCTGGATCAAATTGAGCTGGCTCAGATCGCGATTAACTGATCCGGCAAACGTCGGCTCAGCAATTACGTGAGCCGCTCAATTCGATCCGGGGTAAATTCGCCCCGACTATGAACAGCCGGCTCAGATAAGTCATCTCATTTCGATCCAGCGCGCGCCGGATCAGTAACGACGTGAGCCAGCTCGAATTGAGCCGGACCAGTTTGGCGGCGACTATGAACAGTTTCCCGCCAATTTTTGCTGATCTGAGCTGAGATCAGTAATTTGTTCGGCTGGCTCGAATTGAGCCGGAAGTATGTATGGGCCTTTATTGACGCTGCTCTGTCGATATTTATTCTCGCGTTTTCCCAGATGCGTACTGTAGAACTACTGTTGAATATTCCCGAGTTTCATAGTTCGCGTCGTTAATATAACCTCTGCTTCTTCATAGATCGCGTACAGTCTTGACGGTTTCAGATTTCTCTTTTCAACAAGATGGAAGCGATGCGCCCTGGGACTTCGTCGACTTCGGTCAGTGCAATGCGAGCACTTGCCATGGAACTGAAAGGTCTCCAACAGTCGCCGATGGAAGGATTCGTGGTAAAAGCGAACGAAGATGACCTTTTCTCGTGGGATGTAGCTATCTTCGGTCCCCCTGGAACGATCTACGAAGGAGGCTACTTCAAGGCCCTTGTTCGCTTCCCTTCTAACTACCCGTATGCTCCTCCTAGCGTTCGCTTCCTAAGCAAACTTTGGCACCCTAATGTATACGAGGTTAGTGCGTTTGTGTTGTATATTGCTTAACACACAGTGTTTCAGAATGGAGACCTATGCATAAGTATTCTCCATCCTCCGGTCGATGATCCTCATAGTGGCGAACTGCCGTGCGAACGCTGGAATCCCACACAAAATGTTCGCACCATCCTTCTTTCGGTGATATCCTTGCTCAACGAACCAAATACCTCGTCACCTGCCAACGTCGATGCCTCTGTCAGCTACCGGAAATGGAAGGAATCCAATGATGACGAGTACGCGCGGATTGTTCGGTAGGATTCTTTTTGGTGGACTTAGATTACACTGCTCCTTGTGCAGGAAACAAGTCGATTTAACGAAACAACAAGCCGAAGAAGATGGCGTAACCGTTCCAACCACTATCGAGGAGTACTGTATCAAGGAGAAGAAGGAAGAGCCTCTCGATACACTCGACTTCGACGAAGACTACTACGATTATGACGACGATTCTGACTACGATGATGACTGTGATGGCAACGATGATGAGGACAGCGGTCAAGGAGAGAATTAAAAAAGCCGCCGGCGGTAGTGTCAACGTGGAAGTTTTGTACAAAGAGAGTGCAATTTTGCGTTTTTTTCTGAGGTTGTAACACAAAGATAAATGCGTGTCATATCATCGTTTCTCGGCTGTAATTCTTTGTCCTTTGGGTGTCATTCCATCTTGTTGAAAAGTCATTGTTTGGCGGAAATGAACTATGTTTCTCCATCCGGTCTCACTCGTGTCGTTGGGGGGTTAGTATTGTCCGATTAACGAGCTGAACAGTGAAGAAGGCACAAAGACGAGGGAAGTACTCCAAGGAGGATGGTACCGCCGACGACGTTTCCCAATCTCCAATCGCTTCGCCGCTGAATGTGTGATGTTCATTCGAAGAGTGTTGGGTCTCGCCGCGATGGTCTTTAGGCTTCGATGCCGCAGTTCAGGCTAGGCGGTGGGGCGTCGCTCGTCTCCTTTTCCGCTCTTTTTGGTTGGAAGCTGTCTCAAATTTTGCCGTCTAGACGCTGAATTTCATCTCGAAGTCTATGGTTTTTACGCCAACAGAGAGTTTCCCTGTTCGTCCTGCGCGGGCGGCTGCGGCGCGTGTCGAGATTTTAGGCCAACGATTCGTCCGACGTTCGTTTTGTCTAGTCGTGTGCGGGTTCTGTCGTCCATTCGGTTGTTGGACCTCACGTATTCATCGCTTCCTCTGCTTTCAGGTAAAAGATGGGTAAGCCCAAGGGAATCCGCACGGCCCGCAAGCTCCGCAATCATCGCAGAGAGCAGCGTTGGAATGATAAGCGCTACAAGAAGGCCAACCTTGGAACGCGGTGGAAGGCCGATCCTTTCGGAGGTGCCTGTGCCGCCAAGGGCATTGTCCTTGAGAAGCTGTACGTTTTGATTCTCTTGTACCCCCGTCTTACTCTCCTGTTTTAGCGGTGTTGAAGCCAAGCAGCCTAACTCTGCTATCCGCAAGTGCGTCCGTGTTCAGCTCATCAAGAACAGCAAGAAGATCACCGCCTTCGTCCCCAACGACGGTTGCTTGAACTTCATTGAGGTACGGTCTCAATCAATTGGCCGACATTAATCTCGTGTTTTAGGAGAACGACGAGGTTCTTGTGTCTGGTTTCGGTCGTTCCGGCCACGCCGTTGGAGATATCCCCGGTGTGCGTTTCAAGGTCGTCAAGGTTGCCAACACCTCCCTCGGAGCCCTGTTCAAGGGAAAGAAGGAGCGTCCTCGTTCGTAAATCTACACGTTGTTGTTTATTCTACTTGTTGCGATTTGGTTAAATTCTTTTGATATTTTATTTTGCCTCTCTCTCTCGTTGCACAATCAAGTGGCAAGAGCTTTGCAGGAGATATTGTCTATGCATGGATTAGACGTTGTCTGTGATGTGGGTTTCTCGTTGAATTGTACGTGGACGTTTCTAGACATTGCCGTCTTTCGTCTGCGGCATTCGTCCGCTGAGAAGCATCATGGGTATGAAGAAGGAAGGTTTGTGAATTAGCTTTCGCATTTCCTCTCTTTGCCGGATGCTGGCTGTGCTTCCTTGTCTTCTGTCCGCTATCTCCATTATGGAGTACCTCTTTCGCAGGCTGTCTTCATAGCTTTTCAAAACTCGATGAAACATGCTGCTGAACGGGTCTCGTGTCTTGCTCTCTGTTCTCACATCCTCGGAGCTCACTTTGATTTGGGAAATGTGGGAAAGATAGAGCGTAGGAGTTGTGCATGTCTCGGAATCAGTATGATCTTTGTAGATTACGGTAGTTCGGATGGAGGCGATTCCGAGGCTCGTGAGAATCGAGTCCGCAAAAGAGCGAAGACAGCGGAGCAGCACCAACTCGAGGAACGCCGCTACGCCAGGAAGATCATGCAGCTGATGAGGGAGATCAAAGCTACCGTATATGTAAGTTTCGTGGGAGAGCATTCGGAGTGGTGAGGCTGACATATTTCCCCAGATAAGGTAACGAATAGATGCTCAAAACGGTTCAGAATAGCTTTGTTTTAACGCGTTGAAGGACAGACGCGTAGCCCTAGCAACCTCACCCATAAACTCGGATGGACCACCTTCTACTCCCATTATTTAGATTGTCCATAACCTAATTTAGATGATATAGCACGAGCTGCTCCCTTGAAGGCCAAGAGCCTGAGCCGGTGATAGAGTCTAGGCCTCCCCAGGAAATGCTAGTTAGGATTACGGGACTGAGCGCATACTCCCTGCATGCGTGAATTCAGACGAACGCCGCCATGGTCGACGAAGTGTCCCGTCTCAACATCGCCATCGTCAAGGCCGAAGCGGAGAACAAGTAGTCCCTCTAGGGCTTTGCTCTCTCAACGCCCCTTTCAGAATGATCATCCGTCGTCTCCGCACCCACGAACGCAACCGCATCCGCCGCATCAAGAACCAGCAGAACCGCGAAATCGCCCAGGCCGCCGCCTTGGCCAAGCGCCAGCCCTCGCCTTCTTCGGAGCCCCTCGCCGAGCACTCGCCCAACTGATCGTCGCCAGCCGTCGCGCATATCAAACCTCCGTTGTTGTGTTTCCCCTCCTCCTTCGAATCGGTGTTCTCCTCCCGCATAATCACTTACATCTCGCACGTCCCCCGATGCTTTAACGCCTCCCTTTCCTCGATCTCCCCACCGGATGTCTCCCAGATTATGGCCCGTGCCAACAGTTAAGATAAAAGTTCTTTATTAGACGTTTATTCGGAATCTGAGGGGATTCTGGCTTCTGCAGCGATGCTTCCCTCGAACACGGGCACGATGGCAGAATCGTCGGAGATGTGCAGGAGCTGGTGTGGCGCCGAGCCGTCTTCGCACTTCGTCCGGAAGAAGAACTTCCGGTTGCGCCGCGACACGGACAAGTGGTGTCGGAACTCCTTGAGCGTCATGTTGCTCTTGAAGGGCACTTTAGCCACGAGCGGCGCGCTGCTACCCTCCTTGTAGTAGAGCGTGATGTGAGAGGAGCGGTCCTTTTGGCGCCTGGAAGCGGAGAATGGTTCAAGAGGACAGAAGAAGATGCCTATGGGAATACGGCCTAGCGCCGAAGGGTCTGGGTCTTGGTAACCTCAGGCTTATCTTTACTATGCTCCCGTTCTCAAGAAGATCAACCGCCTGTGTCTTTGAGCTACTTTTAGATGACGAGGTCGACCCTAGCAAGAATCTCATGTTTCAACTTACGGTAGCGTCGACGACTCGTTCCTCCTTCGTCCATTGGACATCTCCCGCGCCCTCTGGAAGATAGCCGCTCTCTTGTGGTCATGTCGTCCAGAAACCGAGGACTGCACCATCGAGCCGATGCCCGATGTGCTGGAGGTGAAGTACTGGTAGTCGTCAGGCCTGAACAGTCCTCTTTAGGTCGGTCTTTCGCTTCAAGACGCACCTGTAGAACTGGTTGGATCCCCTGGCGCCTTTGTGGTTCGCCGGCGGCGGAGGCGCGAATCCGTTGGAGGCGTAGTGAGGCGGATTGTAGGCCGACGTGGACATCACCGACTGAGGGACGTTGAACGCAAAGGAGCGTTCTGGAGACGTGGATTCTACAAGGAGTACGGTAAGAGGGCTTAGCACAGGGAGACGTACTTGGCGAGCGTCTCCTGGACCTGGTGGTATGCACCATGGGAGAGTCCTTCGAAGAGACCTTGGAGGAGTCGTTGGCCATCCGGTTCCGGACGTACTTCTCCACGTCGTCGTCCTCCTCGATCTTCGTCGTCTCCTTGTCATGCTGCCACGCTACCGCCATGACGTCCCGCGCCGTCATCGAGCTCTGCTCGATCTGCGCCAGGTGCGCCTCGTTCCTCTCTCGGGCAAGAAGGAGCTTCAGTTTATCGGTGAGGAGCCGCGCGAAGGCTCTCCGGCCTTCGATGGTGTTGTGCTTGAAGCTGCAGGCGTTTGGGTCGTTTTGTTTCTCGACTCTCTGCAAATGGATGCGGTGAGGGTGGAAGGTTAAAGGCGGCTGCTGTTTGGCGATACTTGGACAAATGATTTCACATCTACCGGGTCAGTTGTTCCGGTAGAAGCTGACAAGAATATTCTTAAGATGCTTTTAGTTTTTTAGTATCGCTTTCAACTTGTATTGGGGACTTTCCCATATTACCAGGCACCGTAAACTCGGAACAACTCTGATAATTGAAGATGAGAGCCATCCGTTGGAGGCGTTGTGATGCCCAACTACAATCTTCCTGGTGCCTTTACTTTCTAGAGGTGATATGGACAAAGAAGAACCCCTTCTCTGATCCAGCAAACTATTGGTTCCAAAATCTTAAATTTCCCTAACACTTGTGGGCCCCATTAACCTCCTTGTACTCACCGCGAGTGTGTGTGTGGTCGGGTTTCCTCGGATCTGCTCCTCACGTAACGCCTTCAGCGGGACCTTCTGGCCGTTGGCGTCGCTGGAGAAGGAGGAGGACACGGCCGAGTCGTGCTTGCTCGTCGTGGCCATGCACACGTAGGGGTACTTGTTCGCCGGAGGGTACATCTTCTCCACGGCGCTGGCGCCCAGTGCGGACTCCCTGGCCTGCTGTGACCTGATGAGTAGCTCCGCCGTCAGGGTCGGTGCCGAAGACTCGGCCTTCTTGGACTTCCCTCTTGGCGGGTGGGGAGGCGGCATCGAGGGAGGCGGGAGCGCGGGAGGGACTCCGCTGCAGGCGGCAGAAGTAGAAGGTTCCTGCTCGCAGTTGAACATCTCCAGGAACTCGTCGGACCTCACGAAGAGCGCGTGCTGGGACCGGAGAAATCTGGAAAGGACGGGTTACGGTAGGAGTAGCGGTGGGACCTCATTGTCAGTCCTCAGGTTTAGATCCTAATTCCTACCACTGGGTGGGAGTTCGTACCTGTCCACATCGGGAATGATGGGCTCAAAGAGGTCCTTGGACGGCTTACGGTCTCCCAGCCTCTCCAGTTTCTGTCCGATCTGGGCGCGCTCCTCCTCGGGCAGGAAGCTGCAGAGCCCGCGCTCCAGGCAGAGATACTTGTTGTAGATGTCCCTAGCGAGCCGCGCACTTCTTTTGTCACCGTCGGCCAGCATCTTCTTGAAGGCGATGTTGGCGAAGTGCAGGTTGATGGGGTGCTCGCTGGTGACGGTGTCGTTTTGCATCCATCTGATGAACGCCTGCAAAGGACCTTTTCAATATGAAGGAGGAATGAACCGGAAGTTTCAGAATAGTTTTACCCCTAGAAACTGGATCTAACTGACTAGTAACGTCTTTCCAACTTATTGGAGCGCCTACTTATGATAGTCCAATCCAAAAACCCCTCAAAGTTGAACTCAAAATTTGAGGAGATTTAAGCTGACTCACCTGACCGAAAGACTGCTACGGCCAAGTACTTGTTGCGGAGATAAAGATGTAGAACTGAACAAGCTTAGAACTGTAGGAACTTAGCAAACGCTTAGAACTGCACTATGTAGCTACAATCTAACAGAATTGACCATAAATGGATGGAAAAGGCCAGAATCACTCGCCTATTTGGTTATATCTTTTTTTGTTCTATTTCGCTCTCGTTCGCTATTGGTTCCTCTTGAACCGATAGGATCAGTTGACCCACTGCAGCCTGATTGCCTCCGATAGCTACTTCACTCCTTAACTTAGGTAAAGATCTGTGTCAAGGACTGCGGTTGCAGAGAGATTTGGAGGTTTATATCTATTTGTGTGTTTTTGTTATTTATTTCTTTTGTTTCCTTATTTTTTCCCCAGTATTTCTTCTTTCTAATTTCCCTCGATTATCCACTTGCAGTGGAATCTATTCTCTTCTCAGCTATGGTTCACTGTATCCCCACAAGTCAAGTCCCAAACCCTCAGCGAATCTTAGGTCCGTACATCGCACATAACTCGGTCAACCCACCTTCACGGCGTCGCCGTCATTGAGGACGTTTTCGAGTCGTTCGGACCACTCGGTTCGTTTCGTCATGTTCGGTGAAGAGTCGATCGTTGGGTTCGTGGGGCAGGGTGGGGTCGCCTAGAGGCCAGCGGACGTGTCGGGGACGTTCGCGCACAGGAAGCGCGACATCAACGGTCGCCGTGGTCGAATATGCGAATATTCGGAGGGCGATCGTCCGCGTCGGCTGGGTGTATGTGACGGGAAGGAGAAGAAAGGGAAGGGGACGGGGGCGCTATCGAGGTGCCCACAGCGATGATTTTGCGACGGGACAGAAGAAGTGGGAAAAAGACGATGGCGACGATGAAGACGCCGCGCTATCGATCGATCTGCAAAAAGATAACACAAAAATCAGTCGGCGAAAATGGGATGAGGGATCACGGCGCTTGGGTCGGCCTGGAAATGAGGGGGGTCCCGGCTGCGAAATCGTAAAATATCGAGCTTAGGGGTGTGCGCATCGATGAAAACACTTTTATGGGCCATAAAAGGACGGAGTAACGCGTTGGGTCGGAATACGAGCGGCCAAAGTACAGGGGATACTTAGCATTAGGACACAATAAGTATACAGCAGCAATCAAGGGCTTGTGCTTAAGGATCTTAAAGCTCGTTTTGGACTCTGCCGCCCATCCATAGGAGTTCCTGAATCTCGGAACCATCCTGAAATCCACTTTGAACCGGAATGCAGCCACCGGATGGACACTGTTCCGTCGGTGGCCACCCGACAACCTCCAGCTCCTTGGCCCAAGTGCCAATCGATCGCCTGTGGCCACTCCATCTCCCGCGGGAAGATTAATTACAAACGCGCCGACGATTTATGGCACTTCTTTTCGCGACTCGGACATCGTGCCGTGACTTATTACAGCTCGTGGCGAGCCTGCCTAAACGGGACCATCACTACGTCGCGCCACGCATTGGGTGCTGGAGGTAAGCGAGGGGCCAATGATGGATTATGAGGCCCGACGGGCTCCTGGGAAGTGGAATCCACATCAATCGTGGGGAGAGGGGTCGGCAGGGAGTATAATTAACGATAGTGGTGCCCTGTCCCATCGGAGAAAGTGAGAAAGAAGGAGGAAGGAGTGGTGGGCCAAGGGAAATCAGTTTTTTGACTAATTGGAGAGGGGCAATTCACAGGTTTGTGGGAAGGGAACTTCTAAGGAGTAAGATCTTGCTAAGCGATAGAAAGAGAGTGGCAATAGTTCTGGAATACGTGAATGCTGACCTAACTGGTCAGAACAGCAAGAAAATACAGGACATTTACGGTTTCCCAGCTCAGCTTCCTATCTTTAAGGTGGTCTTATGCCAAAGTCCCATATTTATATAGAAAATATATAGAAAATCCTATATAGATGTCCTATATAGAAAACCAAGAGAAAGAATATAGTTAAATACAGTGTGGTGGAGCATACTGTAACCCTAATCCATCGCTGACCGCACAAAGATGGCACATAAACCCCCTCGATCTTTCTACCTAAGGTCGCCTAGCCAAGAAGGGTCATCAATCTTAGAACGCCTGAGGCCAAAGGAAAACGTGATAGAAATCCTGATTTAAGTGATCAAGACCTATAGATGAGTGAGCTATGCCCTTATCCAGAATTTGGAGCTCACTCAGGATTACGTGATCCACACAGAGGACACAACTTTCTCAAGAACCTCTTATTAACACGATATCGCATTATCTCGTCAATTAAGATCGGCTCCTTTGATCGGTCTGCCGAAAACAAAAACTGCAACAGTGAACACCTCTCCACTTTGGCTGCATCTGACGCCGCCGCCGCAGAAGAAGGCGAAAGGTCGAGGACGCGAAGACGGGCTGCACTTGTGTGCAAAGGAACGACCGCCAGTGCAGCTGTCCATGACGAGCGAGGAGCTACAAATTCTGTGATTTATCACCTTAGGCGCTAACGACGATGCCTAATGAGCGCGGAGTGGAAATCCGCCAGTTGACGATCCGAGAGTTGCCAGATGGCGGCCACATTTGAATGGGTCACTCAATCTGCATATTGGCAGATGACTCACAGCTGTAGCGGCTGCCACTGTACGTGGTTCGGCCTAAGGGAGGGGGAGTTTAGGAATTCTGGCACAAATCGAAGGCGTCATTAGATCTACCGGGTTCTAGGCCACCCAGTGCCTATCCGAAGGGGTGTAAGGTGACAAGGCTGGAGAACCTGGTTGATCTGACATTTTTTAGGTAGAACTTCAAGTTTCCAAGTCAAAACAGGAAGAACCACTGGGAGCAGAGAATCCAAAGAAGTTCGTAGTGGCAAGGTAACAGCAGGTTGGAGAACTGACAATATTTTTGGAAGAACTTCAGGTTTCCAAGTCAAAACAGGAGGAACTACTGGGAGCTGGGGAGCACAGGACGACCATATGGAGGAAGCATATGTGATCGGCGATAAGGGTATAGATGCTGGAGATAAGAAACTACTGCCCACGTGGGATTACGCAGGATAAGGGGATTATCTGTGAGGCGGTAGGGGTGCAGGACCCGGGTTGTTCACCAAAAGAAGCGGTGATTAGTGTGGAAAGGGTTGTCGCCGGAAGAGAGGTGCTTCTTGACAGCTATGGCTCTATGGAGGTTGCTTCAGTTCGCTGGACAGGGCTGGCTACGTAAAGGAAACGAGAGAAGGTCACAAATAGCAAATGATCAATCTAACGTCAACCTCCCTCCGGTTTGAAGCCGATGCATTCCTTGCAAAAATAGCTGCAGAGAAAACGCCAAGGAACGAGTTCCCGGAATTCTGACACGATGGCGATGCCTTCGCGTGCAAAGAACGAAGAGAAACTTAGAAGACGAACGGGATAGAACTGCATGACCGATCGTGGCGCATATACTTCAAGAGGGCATACTTGAGAGCGCTAATCTCTAGGACTGATCTGTTTTGGAAGTCACTAGTCAAGTGGATGACATCCAATAAGATGCGCATCACCAGCATGCATAAGAATGGCCCTGGTCAGCTTTCCGTGCTAAGACCATTGCCAAGACCTCTTTCTATCCGGTAAACACTTAAGGGGTCAAACACCGTTTAAGATCTGTCCTTCAGCTTCTCGGAAGTTACCCTCTCCCCAAAAAGATCATATAAGAACCCATCATAACCCAAGCAGGCTTCAGAGACGAAAAAGGGCCCAAAATCCCACCTCACCTCAACTTCTCGGTCCACTCAACAGGACCACCGTAGCCTCGGTTCCAAGCGGCGCTCGTAAAACGCGAAGACGCGCGCCTCGAGCACAAACAAACGGTCCCGGCGGGCAGTCCAAATAGCGGACAGACCCGTTGCAGCGCCATAACATTTGACATCGGACAATAAAAGCGGCGAATGAGTCGGCGCCGCGCGCTCAAATAACGACTCCCGCGCGGCACGGCGACTTCAAAGGGCGGCGCCGGACACGGTGATCGGCTTAGCGCGCGAGTTGCCGGTCCCGGCCGGGGAGAGGCCGGCAGGAAGTGCGCTTTTTGAGAGTTCCGAGTGGCGGGGTGAACCGGACGAAACTGAAGTTCGCGGGGCGATCAATCGGCGGCGCCTCCAGCGCGCCCCCGCGCCCATCGCTCTCTGTCAATCGACGGGAGCGACCGGGCGCCGCTGGACGCCCGATCGGCTTTGATCTTGCCGCTGCGTCTTTCAACTCGCCGCCAGCCTCGCCACGCCAAGTTGGAGTGCGCGAGAGCGCAGAGGCCGCGTTTTTGCCCAGTCCTCATTGGAACAGTGATCGTCGGGCTGACAAATGGGGGCGACGCTTAATTGGGCAATTAAGGCGGGTGATGAGGTACTGTGGGTGGAAGGGAAGGGTTTGGAGGAATGTCCCCTTAACCGCGTTTGGAGAAGATCCTGGTTTTATACTGTAGGACGACAAAAAAGAGCTGCCAAGAGAAGGACCGATGTCCAAGGCAACGTCTTGGAGGAGAAATCAAACCCAAAAAACCAGTATTAGTGTAGCATTCCAAGTATACGGTAGGATGTGCTTCATCTTCCTGGGATCATCTTCATTGAATCAAGACCAGCTTGGGGATAATACTTCTTTGGACGGCGCTACAAATTAGGATTTGTCATAAGACAGTGATCGCTGGGTCAGCATACCCTGCTGCCGAACCTATTTGGCCTCTGGTTTAGAATGACAAACGACTCCAGAAAGCCACTCTCACCGTCCTTGTTTGTCCAACTGGTAAGCGCCAGAATACGTCGGTGGAGCTTTCTTTGAGTGTGTTGCTGTGTAAAGTCCGGTAGACATAAACATGCTTAGTTTTGTCCTTTTGCGCTGCACTTTCTCCTACCTTCGCCCAGTTAACTGTTGGCTCCCTTTAGGGACTTTAGGGATGCCCTTATGGGAGCGGTGCTAGGTCCTTAATTCAAATCAACCAATAGCATGGAAGATATCAACTACTAGGCAAAAAACTCCTTGGCTAAAAGGCCTTGATTCTGAAGAAGGCGGAAATCAACCTGCCCGACCTGAAGGAGGTCGTCACGCCGGAGCGCTCCACCGGAGCCGCGTGATTGATTCGCGGTGATTGCGTGTCGCCGCGGTGATTACGAGATTGCGGCAGAAGTTTTTGATCGCAACAATCAGCACGTCGCCACGAAAACACGTTTCGGCGTCTTTGAAGTAATGATCCTACCTAACTGTGAAATGGGGTTACCAGGCGGCGGCAGTTCTGTAAGCCTCTCGGAGGACTTCCGTGATGGGTTTGAGAGTGAAAAACAGAGAGCAGAACCACTAGCAGAAGATGTGGTTAGAATGTTCCAGAGGGGGACTTCAAACTGACTATGTACTTCTGCAGGGCTCTGTTGTCGGAGAAGAATTCGATTTGTTATACCGGAGTGAACCTAAAAGCAACAAGGACCTTCTAGGCAACAAGTATGTTGCCATCTTTGTACCACAACACAGTTAGAGTTGTGTAATGACTACCAGTTGCTAACCCTAAAATGTAAAACGACAAAATGGTGATAGGAATAGGGAACTGATAAATACGAAACCAAGGGTATAATCTGCGTAGATAAGACAAGCGTAGATCTGCAGATCTGGAGAGAGCTTTTGCAGTTCTATACTTTCTTGTCAAGAGGCGTGGACACCCTTGCACGACTTGTACATGCAAATCACATGAGGGGGGGGGAAGTTTCTCGAGTGGGACGTCGTGCCAAGTCATATCGAGCGTGGACAACATCACAAACGTCTGAGAACAGATTATAGTTTCTCAAGGAATAACGGCTCCACCTCCGGTGACTGTTGATTGTTAGGTTCTCCAGGAGCCCAGTTGGTGAACACTGGCTTCTCGTTGTGCCACATCCACAAGAAGTTAAGTAGAATCACTAGTTCAGTGGCGCCAATATCCGATCCCAAGCCAACCCCCGCGAGCCAATAGATCGACTTCTGCTATAAGAATGTAAAGAATTTATCACCCTTTAAACATCACAGAACACTACTGTATGTACCAAGTGAAGCGCTTCTGCTCGAGCATTCCGTCGATGTACTGATGAGCCGTGAAGAAGACGGTGAGCAGGACGAATAGCGTCAGAGAGTGGACGAACAGCTTCCAGAAGGTTATCTTCTGACGAAAAAGGGAACACATCCCGATGACGAACGCTTTGAACTGACGTGTGGGCGCCGCTCCCATTGGCGCCATAATGTGTTGTATGGAAGGCAGCACGCTGTGCTTAAACCAGAATACTTATGTTAGAGGCGATGGAAGAAGGATGACGCAAAGTGTTCCATATGAATGGGAGAACCAAACTTTCAGTGTGACACAAAACTTAAAGGATTTGAAACAGCTGACAATTTGCATCTCTGAACTTCTTTCAGCTTTGGATCTAGCGCTGTTGAAGAATGGACCCCCATGTGAGATAGGAAAAAAATTTGCATCGGCCGGGAATCGAACCCGGGCCGCCCGCGTGGCAGGCGAGCATTCTACCACTGAACCACCGATGCTTGAGTGTTTCCACTTTGCGACTTGATATGTCACCACTTCTTCTCCTACAGTCACCAGAACATAATGCCCGCAGACTGTTTTGGAACCAGTTTGTGAAGATAGTCAATCGGCGGATATTCGTAAGGGAGAGTGAAATATTCCAAGCATCGGTGGTTCAGTGGTAGAATGCTCGCCTGCCACGCGGGCGGCCCGGGTTCGATTCCCGGCCGATGCAAATCTTTTTTCATGGATGTGGCTATAGGTACTTGACAATCCTTTATTTGTGCGGTTTTGTAAACCTTGATTTGGATACATGGAAGCGTACATTCAAATGTTACATCCCGAAGACCTGTGTCACCTTGTTCTTTCCTGTTCTTCCACCTGGTTCTTCCTCGTAACCCTCGATATACAAGAGCCAATGCAAACCCCCCTCCCCCCATAAAAAACCACCTTTACTCCATCTATCACGGTTCCAGCATGTGTAGTTTGTATCCTGTGTTTTCGCACCGAACACGTGATATTTCCAAGTCAGCACATGTGCTCGTCTCAGTTTTTGGCCAGTTTCAGTCCATGTCGCGATAAACTGCTCAGATGGACGTCGACGCGGAAGTCCGCGTTCTGAAGGAGATCTTCGAGCCGTTTGCCGTGGACGCGGACGGTAGCGTGCCAGATGGCCGTGTGGCTGCTGTCCTGGTCCTTCTCCACAAGACAGGTGTGTTCCATTGATGTTCTGAGCGTATTCAGCGATCCATATATGTGAGACTAAAGGGCAACGTGTTTGAAATGTGACTGCGGCATTATATTCATAGCATGGGACACTAGGCGCCAAGGAAACGGTCAAAAACTTTCAGTTGATTATAATGACCCTCTTATGCTGCTGACCAGTTCCACTAACCACAATGCTATCGTCCTTTTGTCCTTTGAACTCTTGGGTCCTTCTGAGTTCTGACAGTCACCACTCTTCAGAAGACGCTTGGAGCGTTCTGCTCACTGTCCGATCTCAGCATCTCCGACGCCACCCTGGGGAAGTGTGCTTCCCCGGCGGGATGAAGGAGGACGACGACGAAAACGTCGTCCGAACGGCGCTTCGCGAGTCGCTCGAGGAGGTCGGACTCCCCGAAGACTTCGTCCGCGTCGTCACCACCCTCAAACCGATGAGAAATCGTGGCGGGATCGTAATCTACCCTGTGGTCTCGGTCCTGGCACGACCGTTCCTGCCCTGCAGCAGCTCCGAAGTAGATCGCTGCTTCTGGGTGCCTCTGGAAGAGTTCCTCAGCGCGGAGAACCACTCACGCATGTACTTCCACCCTAACGTCGAGGTGCACTCGTTCGCGGTGAGACCTGAGCTTGATTTGATGACCGAAAGTACCGTATCTCCTTAGGTTCACGGCACAAACGTCTTCGGATTCACGTCCTTCGTCTGCGTCCTAATAGCGGCCATCGTGTTCAACCGAATCCCTCAGTTCTCCGTGGCGATCTTCGCGAACACCGCACGGTCGCCACGAGAAGCTATCGCCCATGCACTGGTGTTTGGGGTGCACGGCTACTCGGCCATGGTTCAGCAGAACAAACTGTGACGGACAAATATATACCGTAGTCCTGTACATATGCAGAGTTTTATAAGTAGGAAAGCTATAAATAATGACTCTAGACTCTTTAAGGGCTTAGATACGCGACCAATGGGACATGCTACATTCCTAGTAGCCTCAACTGCCCCACATCTTCTCAACGATCTGAAACCCTGCCGTACTTGCCGTAAACCTACTTTGCTTGTTGATTAGAAAACGTGAAAACAACGATCGATTTGATGATTCGATTAGAGTTGGAAACGACCACGGGTTCTCCATGTTCCAGTGGGTGGAATGGATTCATCATATTGTGGTGGTATGTCCCTCGTGGTGGTCGAAAAATGCGCTTTTAGGGTGTCTCAGATTTATTAGTATTATTAGGTTCTCTGGAAGTATCTGTGCCCCATGGAGGAATCTGAGACCTGACCCCAACAATCTGAGCCCCCCGCGTATAATTTAAGCCCACTCGGAATAACTAAGCCGACAACAACAGGCAAGAGTCTAACCGCAAATTATTTATTATATCAACGGGGGGCTCCGATTTCCCAAGAAACAGGAATATGTTTTCCGAATTCGTCGAGGGAATAGACCGTTATTAAATGAAAAGCACAAGTATCTTGCCAGCCGAGTGAGTATTGACCTGTAGAACCTCCGCCAGGCACTGCTCTAGTGGCTCCTTTCGCGCCATACGTTCCCCTCCGCGATCATGTGACTCCGAGTAGAACGTGCGAAGTTTCCCAGACGTGTCAGAGCACGCGTCTTCTTGTTTGCCAGAGGATCAGGGCGGTGTTTGTGCCCAAAGAACGTCCACGGCTGGCAGCAGCTCCTCCAAAAGCGCTTCGCTTCAGATGGACGTCTCGACGCTCCGCATCGCCTTCCAGTTCGTGGACGAGGCGCGCCTCACGGCCAACCGCCTCCTCGTGCGCCTCGAGGCCTGGCAGATCATCTCCTACACCATCGCCGTCGTCTTCGTCGTCCAGTGGGTCCGCAAAGTGCTCAAGTCGGACAAGCCGGTCGTCGGCCGTCTTCGCGCCTTTGTAGGTCCTTTCTAGTAGGGCTGAGTTGGCCGACTTTTGGAGTTTGTGATCTGTTGTTCGGTCTTTCCTGTCTTGAAGTACTTTAAACACAAATCAAGATCTCAAGCGTTGCTAAAGATTGGACCAAGTAGCAGTCCACGTGAACGACTTAACCATGCACAAATGAAGAATATCAGAAAAGCTTTCGGGGATTTCTGATTGCCCTTGCTCCTTTTATATGCCCAAGAAGCAATCCATTTTGGTGCATGTAACTATGCACAATTCGGAAGAACACCGGACGGATTCAAGAAGTCCTGAAAAGAAAGGATAAATTCTCAGCAATCCTTTGCAACTGTAGTTCAGATTGGATTGCTTGGACCAATGATCTTGGCTCGATGTTACGGCCTAAAGACCCTTTTAACGACCACCTTCTTAACGCGCCTAAGATCTAAGGAACCATGAGTATGTGAGAGGGATCCAGGGGATGCAGGCCATTCACTGTGCTAACTGTGATATTTGCTGTCAGTTGGAACTACTTAAGGTGAACTTTGATCTTCTAGATCTTCCGGAAGTTCCGGCGCCTGCCCTACTTCCAGAAGAAGATCGAGGTGGAGAAGGCGAAGGCGCGGAAGTTCCTCGAGGAGCAGATGATGAAGTACGACAAGCGACGGGAGTTCTACAGGTTCCTGCCGGAGCACGGCGTCTTCCCCGACGACATCTACCACGAGGCGTGCGAGTACGAGGCCATGGGCGAGTTCAAGTGAGCGCCGCTCTTTGGCTGTTCCTAAGAAGGGTTCAGGTTCTCCGAGGGGAAAGTCTCCGGCGCGGTGTACGCGGAGGACGACGAGAACTTCAACGAGCTCATCGCCAAGGTGGGGGATGGAATTGGACCTGAAGAGTAGGATGGTTTAGGTCTTCTCAAGGTTCGCCATCGCCAATCCCATCCATCCTGATATCTTCCCTGGAGTCAGGTAGGTCATCACCTTGAACAATGCGAAGAAGGGCTCTGATGATAATGAAACAACCGTGCCTTAGGTTTACCTTAGTTTTAAGGTACGGTAGTTCTCTCCTGACCCATTATTTCCTTCTGTACACTTCACGTTCCAGGAAAATGGAAGCAGAAGTCGTTCGGATGCTGTGCAGCATGTACCACGGCGGTCTTTCCTCCTGTGGAACGGTGACGGCCGGAGGCACTGAGTCCATCATCCTCGCTTGCTTGGGTCAGTTTCCTACATAGAGCTGGCGATATTCCTCTTCTATGATGTTTAGCCTACCGTAACCGCGCCTTCGAAAAGGGAATCCGAAAGCCGGAGATGGTGGTGGCGACGACGGCGCACGCCGCCTTCGACAAAGCTGCGCACCTCCTTCAGATCCGCATTATCCACGTGCCCGTCGACCAGAACCACCGCGCGGACGTTGGTGCCATGAAGAGGGCCATCGGCAACGACACTTGCATGGTAGTGGTCTCTTGTTTGAATAGCCTCACGCGTCTCTTTAGATCGTCGCCTCCGCTCCGAACTTCATCTCTGGAACGGTGGATCCCATCGAGAACATCGCTAAGGTGGGAAGCTAGCCTATTGGGATGGGACAAGCACCTAGGAGGGGAAGTCGACTAGATTCTAAACCCTATCACGTGGACAAGATCGCATTCCTACTTCCTTTATCTTATTCTCCTTCGTCCTTCTTCAGCTCGGCGAGCGATACGACGTCCCCGTCCACGTGGACCTCTGTCTTGGAGGCTTCCTTCTCCCCTTCATGGAGCAGTGCGACTTTAACGTCCAGGTAGGTCCATCTAGAGTTTTCTAGAGCCTTCCTCATCTCCTTCTAGCCCTTCGACTTCCGACTTTCCGGAGTCACCTCCATCTCCGTCGACATGCACAAGGTAGGCTGTCCTACTTGACCTGGACGAAGACGACCCTTTTCAGTACGGCTACTGTCCGAAAGGCTCCTCGGCGGTGCTCTACCGCAACTCGGACTACATGCACCGGCAGTTCTTCTGCAACTCCGAGTGGATGGGCGGCATCTACGCGACTCCTACACTGGCCGGGAGCCGCTCTGGAAGTGCCATCGCCGTCACGTGGGCCACGCTCCTCTACCACGGAAGACATGGCTACGTGGAGCGCACCCAGAGGATTCTGGACGCCGCGCGGATGATCCGAGAGGGAATCGCCGCAATCTCTTCGCTCACCCTCCTGGGCGACCCTTCCGTCAGCGTCATCGCCTTCACGGGGAACCACGGGCTGAACATCCACTCGTTGGCGGACAAGATGCTCGAGAAGGGATGGAGTCTCACGGCGCTTCAGAAACCAGCTGCGTAGGCACTTCTTTCTCTTCGTTTTGTAGAGTGTTAGTCTTTGAGGCTGCCAGATCTTATGGCAAAAGAAGGGTGCTCCAAGGAGGTGTTAAAAGTAGATTGTCAACACTTCGTCTGTTCGCCTCTTTCTACTCAAGATTCCTTCTTCAGAGTCCACATCTGCGTGACGCTTAACCACACGAAGCCCGGAGTCCCAGAACACCTTCTTGAGGACATCAAGGAGGCGTGCACCGAGATCAGTCGTGACGAAGTCAGTGGATCGGAGCCAAAGACGCGCACGGCGTCCTTCTACGGCATGGCGGCGTCAATCCCGGACGCCGGAGTCGTCGAGGAGATCGCCTTCATGTACTTAGGTTCGTTCCTCACACCCTCAAGCTCTGACCCTTCCCGTTCTCTTCAGATAGCTGCTACGCGACGCCGTCCAAGCCCAATCGCTCGATGCGCACCCTGAGCATCGACGGAAGGAAGATGAGCCAGATCCACAACCTGCAGCAGCAGCAGAGCGTCCAGCAGCTGTTGGCTTCTGTGCGCCACCGTACCCTGGAGGAGAGCTCGGAGCAAACGCTGCAGAGAGGTCGAAGTGGGAGTGGACTGGACACGGTGTCTGAGGCGGGGAAGCTCGACGTGTACCTCTCCAAGTAGTGCCTTCTTCTCAATTACTGCCCAGATTTATGGAGATCACTTTACATAGATTTTTTGTATATAGCCTGTAGATAGAATAAAGGACAAGTGCATCAAATGACGTCCCGTCCCACCATCCTGTAGGGTCCAGTTCTGTTGTTTAATGTCCAGTTTTGACCGTTCTCTGGCTTGGAATGAGATCCTTCTCATCGGAGGAGAAAAACTGAACTCACCCAGAATTCGGAGTGAAAGAACTGGGTAATTAATAACCGCATTTTTAGGTAAATCATGCTATGTTTTAACCACCATCGACAGTGACTACGATCGGCTATGAACACCATATTTTGTGATCGTGATTTCGATATCATGTACGCGTTTGTAGCCGATCGCAGTTGTTGTCGTCGTTGCTTAGTATTTGCTGTATTTGCTTAGTATTTGCTGGGCGCCGTCGTCTACGAATGCAATTTTCAAAAACAAAAATGGCATTTTTTCCGATAAATCGTAGGTGTAGGTGATTATGAACGTAGTCTAGGTATTCTCCGAACAGGAAGAAAAATATATTCCAGGACTTCTCCTCCAATATAATTATATCGATACAAAATTCCTTCTGGTTTGATGCTTGATGTTCACCTCCTTTTCTTCTCCGTCCACATCTTCCAGGATCTTTCCTTCGTATACAGTGGAAGAGAGGCCTTTCCACGCAGAATTTGCGCGGAAGGTTTTTCCCGACAGTCGCCACTGGTTTTTAAGAGAAGTAAAGGTGTGTCGGACAGTCTGAGCAAATGTAGACAAAGGAAGTGGAATCGCAGAGAAATCATGTCAAGGGGATTTTGTGAAACGTTTTTTTTAACGCGAACGTAGTTCCACATCTAATGTTACACAAAAGGTCATTGGGTGGCGCTTCATCATATTAATCTCACGATTGGGAAACAGACCACACGTTCGCAATGCAAATTCTGTCGGTATGTCTTTTTGTGCTCATCCCCCTCGTCTCCCCCTGCTTCAGAACTTCTCCCAGTAGAGGATCCGTCCGTGAGTAGATAAGAAACATCACATCCTCACCAACTTTGTAGATGGCACAACTGCGCCAAAGTTGTCGACATCGTCGTCCACTTCCACATCGTCCACATCCTCGTCCACTTCCACCACGACAACTACATCTTCAACGACGACGACGACGACGACGACAACCACCACCAGCCCGCAAAAATTGATGACAATTTTCATCTCCAATAAAGCAGTAGCTGAATTTGGAAACAACGTTAAGCGTCCGAAAGTCAAAGGTAAGGATGCCGCAGTCGATTAATGAAAGTTCTCAGCGAAGGCCGGTTTTACGCGGAATAATTAAGGAATTTAGAAAAGGTTGCATAAGGGAACAGTAAATTGATAAGGATCAATTGTGGATCATTTCATAAAATAATATTGGCTTGATGCATAACTCTTGACGCATTTTTTGACGACGCATATTTTCTGATTGTGTAGGAGTACAGAATCGCAGATTGATGCGCTGTGAAGAGCAGTCTGTCCTCTCCATAGCTGTATGCGTCCTACCCTCATTTGATCATTTTTTGCTACTTCACAAGTGATTTTGTTCACCCTTCCCAAAAATGGCCACCCTAGATTTCCTAGATGGCGGCAATACCGATATGTCATAAAAAAAAATTCGTTTAAAATTTAACCGTGCACCAGAGGATAGCTGTCACATACTACGTTTATAGAAAGGGTCTAACGTCCACAAAAACGTGTGAAAGAATTTTCACCAACTTTCGAAATGGGGACAACTGGGACACATGGTCAAAATTTTATTACAGGGAACGAATATACGTAGGGTAGGATATTAAACGATCCAAATTATACGAAGTGGTGCATAGCACGGTAACACTCTTAGCTACCGTCTACATAAACCGTGTGGGGAGACATATGTTCCTTCCCGAGAAAAGGAACAAAATGTGGAAAAAATCCGATTTCAGCCCCACCACGGAAAATGGCACTTTTCAAAGTTGACCCTTTCTACCCTCCATAAATTAGCTCAATGAAATTCTCTGTCAGCGACGGTATGGCCTGGACCACGCTGCATTCGATCACTGCTTTTCTGTTCCTGTGAGGGACGAATGAGGTGGTAAACAAATGATTTTACATGAAAAAGTCAAAAACGATATCCCAAAAGTTTTGGACCCTGAACATCCCTTATTCTGAGAATTCAGGGTGCGCCGTTCAGCTGCGATAAGCACATGAACTATACATTATTATGGTATATAAACTTAATCTAAATAGGAATGTTCGCGAGTGAGCTAATTTTCCGAATTTTGGGAGTGGGTGCATTTGATAGGTCTCGGTTCACATAGTCACAATTGACAACTTTTAGCTGCATCTCCCCGAATTATTTTTTAAAAAGATTTTTAAAAGTCGAAAAATCGACCAAGTTGGGGTCAATTAAACTCGATTTTCTTACACGTGGGCTTTCCGAGTTTGGTTTCCTTATGGGCGCTGGATACAGCTTGATGTGCTCTATCATCTATGTTTTGAATCACTTCGATCGAATAAAAAATAGACAAATTTGACAAATGCGAATTTTTCTCATTTTTCGAATTTCGAATTTAAAGCTAAATCATATTCGATTGAAGTG
This sequence comes from Steinernema khuongi, assembly GCA_016648015.1. Classification (NCBI taxonomy): domain Eukaryota; kingdom Metazoa; phylum Nematoda; class Chromadorea; order Rhabditida; family Steinernematidae; genus Steinernema; species Steinernema khuongi. The sequence goes on from JADLIF010001169.1 coordinate 71,567, forward strand.
ATTCCGGGCGCAGATTATAGAACTCGTCAAGCTGTATCCAGCGCCCGTAAGAAAACCAAAATCGAAAAACCCATATGTAAAAAAATCGAGTTTAAGTGACCCAAACTTTCCGATTTTTCGACTTTTAAAAATCTTTTTAAAAAATAATTCGGGCAGATGGCAGCTAAAAATTGTCAATTGTGATTATGTGCACCGAGACCTATCAAATGCACCCACTCCCAAAATTCGGAAAATTAGCTCACTCGCGAACATTCCTATTTAGTTTCAATAAAAATACCAATAAACAACCCAATAGTTTACGGTTTAACTTATTCAATCCAAAACAAAATGCGGAACTTTTGAGGAAGTTCCAAATGCCGGCCCGATTTCCATTAAAGGTCAAAGGTCAAAACTGAAAACTGAACAATTGTTGTTGCAAAAAGAGCTCTTAATCATTTAGAATTATTTATGCGTTTCTTTGAAAATGGATTTATTCCGGTCAAAAAAAGTTTTTCATGTTTTTTGAGCCAAAACTCAAAAGTCGCAGAGTCCGGGTTAGGGGCTTGTATTTCCACAAGATGCGGCTATATGTATTCTGGCTCTCCACATTACTATGAATGCGCACAAGAATTTCAACATACGCACTATTTTTCCCTATGTCGTGGCCCTTTAGTGAGTCCGCAAACTTTCAAACTACCTTGTACATACTGTAAGGCAACAAAGTGGCTGGTGTTCCAGTAAGCGTTTTGTGAATTACACTTTCAGATAGACGGCCATGCACGGGCGGACAAAAATTTGTCTTTGATGAAAGCGAGGAAGACGACTGGCAAGAAATAATTGACGACGAACGATACACCTTTGAACTTACCTGTCCAGGAGAGAAACCGTGCGTCTGTGTCTCGCCTTCAGAATGCTACCAGGCATCAAAAAAAGAAATAGTTATGTATTTTAACCCCTTTTGTCATGACAATTCCTGCGCTGTTTACATGACATTACTTGGTTCTCCTCCAACTACAATAATGGAACCAACGGGGAAAAATGGATCGCCATTCAGCTCAGAGTCGGAGTTCACTGAGGACGGAAAGCGGAAATTGTTACCCGCGGACTACAAGACGATTACTGCCGTCAGCTGTGGAGAATGTCCGGGTGAAGTGGATTGCGCAACAATTTTCGGGTGAAGTGGCTACGCTCAAGTGATATGTGCGATAATATAATAAATAGTGAACGGACATGCACACAGATTGCGCGTTTCTACAGCCGTAGCTTAACTTAACTTAACTTTTATTCCGAATCATAGCCATTACGACTAGCGGATCGCCATAAATGCACAACAGATACAGAGTACAATAGACACACATTTGCAAGAGCAGACTTCATTTCTGGACGAACTCATAGCACTCTCTTGAAATAAATTACCTGTGGGAAGACCTACCGGAGCTTACAAGGAATGTTCGCAAGGAAATCGCTTCGTAAGGATTTGCTGTCACAGGGAACTGGGGAACAAAAGCCGTCGGAAAGTTTAGTTTTGTTCTTGTCAGTCTCTGGATCACGGACATCTCAGTCCCGGATAATTCAGTCCGGGATATTTAAAGGCTCGTTTATAATCACACGTCGTGTTCATAACCGATCACCATCGCCGTCGCTCAAAATCCAAATCAAGCGACGCAAACAAACGTCGCCGTCGCGCGTGGTTATGAACGTTACTTAAGTCCTGTTTGGTCTCAAAAAGCAATAATGAGGAGGCGCGTTTTTATTTTTAAAGTAGCACGCAGAGCTATGTCCCGACCCGAAACCTCGGGATTCCCGAAACGCCGTCCCGTTCCGATTACGAAGTGATCATCAATGAAGCGTTTGGTGAAGGCAGTTAGACGTGGTGAGATCTACCTTGTCGATTGAAAAAACGAGACAAGCTGCCTTTCTTAATGGGTTTATGGCAGTCAGAAAGAGCAGCACCTGTCGAAACCGATTATAATGGTCGTGGCAACGAGGAGACAAACCTAAATGGGATGTCCCTCTATAAAAGATGGCCTTCATCGAGAGATCGAAAAGCTTAAGTGCAATAACAAATTTGCTTAGCGAGTGAGGTAGTAGGCGGAATTGTGAAAAAAGCGGAAACATACCAGATCGTCTTGTTCTTTTCATGCATCGCCTTGTACTCCTCAACAATATTTATATGTAGTTCGAGGCTGAGCGAAATTACGAAGTGTCGGGAATCCCGACCCGGAGCAAAATACTCGACGTATTTTTATTGCTGCGGACCTTAGGACATAAGGAATGACCGACAAAGCAAAATGGCAAAATCATATTTTTGGTATTTTTGGCGTAAACGCCCCATAAACACAAAATCCAATCAAACTGTCTTGTTTCAAATTGAATTCTGCGTCAAATAAGCCGGAAACCACAAAAATCGAAGCGATCACTGAACAGTTGCAGCCATGATAAGCAATTCAATAGAAGTGATGCCAAAAAGTAACACATTTTTAAAGTAACCCTCCCAGAATCCGAGTTTGGTCGCTCTTTTCCGGAGAACACACTATCTTATACAGGTGAAACTAACCAAAAAGGCACAAAAAGGTCTTCGCAGCGAGCAGGATTCGAACCTACGCGGGCAGAGCCCATTTGATTTCGAGTCAAACTCCTTAACCACTCGGACATCGCTGCACGTCGGTGCAGAGATCAGAGCACGCAAAAGTGCAAGGCAACAAAACAAACGCTTCTCTTAAACAAATTCTTATATTATAAGGTAATAAAGAAGTATTGCAGCAATACAGTAACATAATTGTCCCTTCCTGTTGGTCAGGCATCGGTATACAGGCGAGCGGAGAGGAAGGATGTTCGATGCGCGTTTGGCTGATTGGCAGTGCGTTAGGCTGCCAAGTCGCTCGGCGCGGGTTCGATGCCCCGTGATGCTAACCCCAGCTTTCCGAAATATAGTGTCGAAAACCCTTGTTTCCCTATATCAACTGAGGCATCTTTTTGTCTTTTTCTCTTTTTTTCTATAATCGGATGCCATTCTAAACGCCCATCTTGCATGCACTTCTCTGGTCTCGATGCGAAAATTTGGCAGGTTCTGCTAGCAGATATTTCTGCGTTGCTTGAGCCCGAAACAGTGAAAACTGGGTAATCGAGTGTCAGGAGTCCAAAATCGTTAGATCAGCGATTTTACCTACTTTAGAAAGTCATCCCTAGGACATACGGATAGGAACGTATTCCTTTGAAAGTTGTTTAAAACTCCACTGTTTTGAATTTGCTTTAGGTTATGTTGTTTTTAAGGGCTTTGAACAATGCGAAGTTTTAAGGAGAGGCTGTTAAAAGATTTCCAGGTGGGACCATTTTCAGTACTTTACTTTTCTTCCGTGTCTTCTGTCTGGGATGTTTTTCCGCTTTGCCATTTTTTTGTGAATAGTTATATCTTGAACTGAGACATCAGAGAGAGGAGACGTCTCTGCTGAATCCTCTTAATAATCGCGTTAATTATTCTACTTCTTTGTGTCCTTTGTGGCTATTTGACTCCGCTACTTTGCAACGGCGGGCATAAGGAAAGGGACTTTTCGACTGATATGTAGTTTTACTAGGAGAGATCACAAGTAGGTTAGTAGAGTAGTAGATCACAAGATCACTCTTCACAAGTAGGTCCCGGCAAGCACGACAGCGCCAGTTCGCTCTTCCACTACAAAGTAGAAGAAGGGACGGTCCGCGAAAAACTCTTTCGAAGTGGGCGCTAGGGTGATGGGGACCATCCGCATAGTCGACAAAGGAGGAATTCCGACGCCGTTTTCGTTTATCTGAAGGATCAGGGTGGAGAAGCTGAAGATGCTGGCTTACCCTTATCGCGGCCCTCTGTATCACATCTGTGACACGACATCCCTTCGTCCTACTTATCCCGGAAAGGTTGGCTTTGTGCTTGGAGAAGCAGTTGACTCCCAGCTTCTCAAGTGGGTCCTTCAGGGAGAGTTTGGAAGAAATGCTGAATTGTGGGATCTCTATCTAAATTGCGCCCTTTCCAGTGCTATGAAGGAACCGAAGCTACCGTAACCGTTTCCAATCTTGCGTTCTTAAGTGTCCTAACGATGACCGATGGGTCTGTTCTTGACAGGAATGTGGAGACATCTTCAAACCGCGCTGGGAGTAAGACGATCATGGAAAAGTCCTGGGTCCTGAACGGAATTCTCAAGACTTTGAGGTTCTTGTCTTCGTTGAAGTATACACACTTAAGTGTGTCGCTTATCATAGTGACCTACAATGAAACCCTAAGCAAGGGATAGAGTCAAGTGGAGTCACTACCTCTCTGGTTTTCGAGGCGGACATGTGGAAGATGGCCGAAGTAGTGCCGAATCTCTCGTTCCAACTTCCTTTAAAGCAAGCTCCGCCCAATAATAGGATCTTCGTCTTCTCATCGCGAGGTAAACTGTCGAAGAATTGTGGAATCGTCCCTGTCGATCGCCTTTCCCAGTCGTTTATCTTCTAAAGGGAAAGATCTGCTTATGAAGGAGGGGAGAAGGAGGTCAAAGGACTTCTTAGGACTATGATCGTATCGTCTTTTGTGCAGTAGATGCATTTTAAAGCCCAAATTAGGGATGGAATCGACTCAAAAAAATCCGGGAAATTCGGAACTGGATCTGGTTGCATCCCTAGCCCATACGCTGTGGAGCAAGTTCTTGGGCCTTAAAGGTTCGGATCATCGTTTCAAACCCACACTAGCAGCTTTCTCACGATCGCCGAAGTCGACCTGTTCCAAGTCCACCCTGCAGTTCTTCTTGAACTTGGTCTTGATCCTCACTCCTTTGTGGACGTAGATCTTGTTCGCAAAGATCACATTTTCCTCCTTCTCCTTGAGTGAATCGATGAATCCTTGGAAGAAGGACTCGAATTGCTCTTCGGAGAAGCCTTCTCCCAGGATCCTTCTCAGCTGTTCTTTGGTTTCACCACGGGCGCCACTGAAGATCGTGGCGAGACCCAAAGAGGCAGAAGCCGGTGAGCACACAAGTGGCTGGGAGGAGGTGGAGAGCTGCTTAAGGAGGTTCAGAGAGAAGATGGTGTGGGCGGCGGAGAGCTTCTCGTCCATGGCTGTGGGAAGGCGAAGAGGGCAAATAAGGAAAGAGACCTGAAAGGAGAGACGGCGACAAATAAGTGTCGATAAAAGCATCCAATTATAGCGGTGGGCTGATTCGCACGGAGAAAAGCCGTTCCAGCCCGATGGAACCAGATTCTGAACCTGGGAGAGCGACACCAAGAAGAAAAAGCGTGGCATGCACCTTCTACTGTGATAAATCGCCGAAGAGCATGGAACATGTTGTAAAGCGGCGACATCTGTTGGTTTTTGGACACTTTTCTGACGCACAAGAACAGTGAGGTTCCAGCTGGCACAGGATTTTGAGAAATGACAGAATTATTGTTTAATATATGTTCTGCATGATAGGCTTTAATATAAAAGTTAGGGAACAAATGACAAGGTGCTTATCATTACGGTAGTAAGCATCATTGTAAGGAGCGCTACCAGTTCTCCTAAGTAAGGTGAGCAACTCGAAACATGAATGGAAAAAATGCTCGAAAATGAATGTATACTGAAGCTACTGCCTCCTTATGTGTTTGAGGACTAAAGATGTTTTATATGGACACATATTGTGAAACTTATAAAAAACAAAGTAACTCATTGCAACCAACAAGCTTCCTTCTAAGGCGGATGCACATTGAGTGTCTTCAAGAAATACGCACTCTTTCTTTCTTTTTTACTTTCAACGCCTTTTCTTTGACCTAAAAAAGACTTTAGAACAGAATATCACATGCTGTTTTGTTACATAACAACCACCGGTTACAAATCACAGTAGTTAGAAGCTAAGTAGGGTGACTGGGCTTTCTGGACACCATGAATTAGTTGAACATTAAGATCTAAGTGAATCTCCAACCACAAGAAACTGATTCTGGACAGAATCTCCTGGAACACGCCAAAGGAGAGCATTCTTCACGAGAAGAAATGTTAGAAATAGTCTTTCAGTGCTGTTGACGAAGGGCTCCGTTGTTTGTGCCACTCAATTCAGCGCCCATCGCTCTTTTGTATTCGCCGGCGAGCAGATCACGAGAAGCGCAAAGGTGAGAAGGAGATCACGGAAGGAAAGTGACGTGTGTTTGATGTGTGATTCAAGACGGAGTTCAACTTGAACGCTCCCACGACGCGTGACGAAGCCGAGGCGTTCAATAAACAGGAAAAGGTCCACGAAGTGCGGCATGGGCAGAGCTGGAGAGAAGCTGAGATGGAACTTCTCGCCTTATCTGTGGAGAGTAAAGTGTCCGGGCGGAAGAAGGAGGAAGTGCGGCTTTGAAGAAGACCCGTTTCAAGGTCGGAACACGTCTCCATGGCGTTCCTTCTTGTGTAATGCGTGGGTATTAGTCACAGCTCTGGGTGTAAAACGGAGTCTTTGCTCTAGAAGCAAGTTATCACGTTTGCTACAATGTAGAAGTGCAGCTGCAGAAGCACCTAGTTTAAGAAACACTGGCGACAATGAATCTAAGACTAGAAGCAATCAGTGGTGCCACAAGAGCTCTGGAAAGTTAGCAGCGTCTCAAAAACCTGAATTACGGGATACTCTGAAGAGTCAACAATGAAAAGAAGAAAGACAATGGTCAAGGCGATGTTTCTAAAGGCGCTACTCACGCATTTTTCACGCTCTGTGAGGATGAGTCGTCCCGATTCACTATCACGAGCCTGTCGGGCTTCTCCCTTCACGACAGATCTTTGCTCAACGAAGAGCGAACCAATGATTCCACCTTAAGGTTGAAAAGACAGTGGTCAAGGCGATGTTTCTAAAGGCGCTACTCACGCTCTGTGAGGATGAGTCGTCTCGATTCACTATCACGAGCCTGTCGGGCTTCTCCCAGCACGACAGATCTTTGCTCAACGAAGAGCGAACCAATGATTCCACCTTAAGGTTGAAAAGACAATGGTCAAGGCGTTGTTTTGTCAGAAACAACGATGAGAAGAATAGAATTACGAAAAAAACCGTTTTTGACTTGTTTCTACTGAATTATATGTCAGCTTCTTGAGGCTTCCAGAAGTGTGTTAGCAATTTCCAGGAAAAAGTTTCCTGGAGTGGTAGATTCCTGACCGTTCTGAGTAGTCCAAGTCTTCTTGTTTCAAACGATAATACGGTTCTTGGGTTGCGACGAAGGTGCCTCTTCCATATGTGACTACAGAGAATTACTGCCTTGTCCCGGTTGAAATGGATCTGGTGTGACGGATCTTATCCACCGAACCCACTCGATTTGCCAATGTTCTGTCGTCCTCAAAGCAGCCTTAGAGTTACCGAAGTTAAGGAGTGTTTGTTCTCTGTCCCAGACGGACTCCGGTGCCAGACAGAGACAAGTGTGGTCGTCGATCGCTTATCACGGAGACGAACAAAGAGACGGACGAATACAATTAGGGAACGTCTGCAAAAAGCGTTTTTGAGTGTGGCACCCATTCAGATCAGATGGAAAGCGGAAGAGAGCACGAAAGCGTGCTCGACATAAAAGTGGCGACCACGGGTGGTCCACAATCAGTCTCGTCTGGCAGACACTCTCTTCTAGACAAAGCGTCTGGTCTATGGTGTAGACCCATCCTAGGCTTGTGCACCTTGGTTTTTTGTCACGCGTAGCTGCATATTGGGCCCTCGCGCTGGTCCAGTGAATCCAGTACTCAAAACTGAGGTTCAGCTCTATAAATCCAATTCAGAAGCTTTAATCCATCCGCAGAATCTCAACTGGTAAAGTTTCAGGAAGGTGATAAGGTCGTAAGATCAGGTTATATCTCGAGTTTGAAAGTTTTATGATAGTCTAAAGGTCCGATTTGGTCACCAATATTATGTTAAAAGAGTCCGCCTCCAGAGACCGTCTCGGGGCGCTTCTTTGTTGTGTAAGATCAGAATAACAGCGCCCCTTCCCCTAAGGACGTTCATTAATTCCGACATTTCATCTTTTTGACATTTAATCGGACGTCCGCGCCCCTATATGTACGGTCTCTAAGCCATGGCGTGTACTATCAGATCAATCCTCCTCGGCCTCGTGACGATGCTGGGCACCGTCGTCCTCTTCTTCGCCTTTCAAGGCTCTTTCGCACGCCCAGAAGGCTTCCAACTGGCCTCGGAGATCCTAGGCAGCGCTGTGAACCTCAGTGCCGACCCTTGCGACGACTTCTACTCCTACGCCTGTGGGAACTGGGTCAAGACGGCGAAACTGTCCTACGGTAGGACCAGAAAGGACGCTCAGGATGACACCACCCACGACGTCGTCAAGGACATGATCGGTGAGTCCTAAGATATGTTCTTATCACGGAGAGCTTTAGTTCTGCTGAACGACAGCACCGACTCCGACTCGAAGGCCATCAACGGACTGAAGATCGCCTACAAGAAGTGCATGTCCGACGAGAACCGACTCGGGCTCTTCTTGGAGAGAGTGGCGGAGCTCGGCGGGTGGCCCATCCTGGACAAGCACTGGGACTCCGCCAACTTTGACCTGGCCAGGCTGCTCAGAGCGCTGAGGAACGACTTCCTCTTCCAAGTGCAAATCAAGCGGGACTTTGCGGGCAATCCCGAATTTAATCAACTTGAGGTGAGCTTCTGAACATTCCTTCTTTGGTCCCAAGAAGGGTAGGGCCTGGCTTCTTCTGCTCCAAGTACAGATTCTTACTCATTCCTTCAATGTCAGCCTTCAAAGAGATGACCTTATTCTTGCCTTTCAGTTCAAAGCTGCTTCCCTGGACCAGAACACCTACTTGTACAAGGACCCCAGCTCCTATCCTGAGAAAGTGGCGGCGCACAAGGAGTACATGAGGGAAAAGATAACCCTCGTGAAGAGCAGCGTCCTCGGGAGAGAGGAGAATGTGACGAAGGCGGAGATAGAGGAGATCTTCGCGTTGGAGCGACAGATCGCCGAGGCGAACGTCGGAGGAGCGGCAGTCATCTCCTTCTCCGAGTTCATCGCCAAGGAGGAGTACGCAGAGTTCTCCTGGGAGGAATATTTCCGAAGGGGCACGACGGCGGAGGTGTTCAAGAAGCTCATGGGATTAAGGATCAGAGTTCAGCTGAGATATATGAACTCCCTTCTGGGGATTCTCGAGAGAACTGAGAAGCGAGTGCTCCAGAACTACGCCATGTGGAGGCTGCTGAGACAGAAGTTCCTGGAGAAGTACCAGCTGGCAGAGCGCTTCGTCGCAGTCGGACAGGTCGGTTCTACTTCAGCCGCATAGGATAGTTTCCCACTCCATTTGGCTCCACTTTGAGAGCGAAAGTAGAACGTCTGACTTTCACCATTTGTCCCACAAAGACATCATTTCATCTGTCTCGTTCAGACCTACACGGCGATGAGCGAAAACAACAGAATAGCCAACCAGCCACGGGACATGGCCTGCGCGTCCACGGTGACCTGGTTCAAGGACACGCCCATCTTCGCCATCGGCGCTCTCTACGGAAGGGCGCACATCACGGAGGAGATCGTGGCGGGAGTCAAGAAGATCATGGAGGGTCTGAAGAACGAGATGATTAAAACGGTGGAGTCGAAGGAGTGGATGCGCGAGGAGACGAAGCGGATAGCCATTGACAAGGTAAGGTTTGGGTATAAAGCCCGGGAGAGAGGTACTTGAGACCAGCCCCGAGATGATGGAGTTCCGATTCTAAAATACTGCTAGGTTCAAGTAGGTCTATCACAGAGGTCTTTGAAGTACCATTCTTTACTATCCCTCTTGAATAAACGTACTTAAGGGATAAGGTACTTAAAACCAGTCCTCCTAAGATCTTGCTAGGTTCAAGTAGGCCTAGTAGGATCACAGAGTTCTTTTAGGTAATTCTTTCACCGACCCTCGTGACAACTATTGTTTACGACCCCGCTTGAATGCGCTTTCCAGATCAACAGAGTCCAGTACAACTTCTTGTACCCCGACTGGGTGATGAACAACACCGCCTTGGACGCGTACTACGAGCGTCTTGGGGTATGTTCCTCAGAAGAGGTGCCTCCTCTTCATAGAGAGACCTTCCAGTTTGTGGTGACCGAAGAGGACACCTACACGAGCATCTTGGAGAAGGTCGAAGCCCTCGCTCTTAGGGAGCAGTACGACCTGCTTCTGGAACCCTTCCGACGAGACACTTTCAAGTTCGCGGCGACGTTCGTCAACGCCGCCAACGGACTGTTCAAGAACTCCATGGAGCTCCCGGGTGGCCTTTTCCGCGCTCCCTACTTCAGACCTGACTTCCCAGGGTATCCAAGTGACAAGCTTTAAAGGCCGGGCCATAGTTTTACGCCGACGGCGTAGCGTAAATCTGTTTTTCGCTTTTTTCGGCGACAGGTTCGACTCGCGTCAATCTTCGCCGTACGCATATTGTAGTACGCAAGGCGCGCTCTCTTATGATAGCAAGGACCAGCGCAACTGTGCGAAAGGCATGGCGTATTTCTTTACGCCAGGTTTTCAGTACGGCGAAGATTGACGCGAGTCGAACCTGTCGCCGAAAAAAGCGAAAAACAGATTTACGCTACGCCGTCGGCGTAAAACTATGGCCCGGCCTTAAATTTCTCAGATCCGCATTACAGCGCCTTGAACTACGGTATGATCGGACAGTTCCTGGGACATGAGTTCACACATCCCTTGGACGTCAATGGTACAGGCTTCCAGTCCGCTACCGTATCTCCCTGACCTTTTAGGAAGGCAGTTCGACGCAGAGGGTCGTATGCACAACTGGTGGGACGTGGCGACGTTGGAGGAGTTCATGAAGCGCACCGAATGCGTAAAGCAGCAATATGGGAACTACTCTATCCCCGGAACTCCTCTGAAGGTGGACGCAGCGGGCACTCTCGGGGAGAACATCGCCGACAACGGAGGTCTCAAGATCGCCTTTAGAGTAAGTGCCCATTCTCCGAAGGGTTTCCTTCTTGTATTGGTCTAAGGTTTTGTTACCGACACTGTGAACCTAGAATTATTTCTCTTAGGGATTGTTCACCCCTCCTTAATTATGATTTTACAACTTTTTGTCCTAATTCGAAGAAAAAAAGATTTGCATCGGCCGGGAATCGAACCCGGGCCGCCCGCGTGGCAGGCGAGCATTCTACCACTGAACCACCGATGCTCGTGATAAGAAGTGCCCCTTTTGAGCTTAACCAATACTTGAGCTCCGCTATCGACTCCACCAAGTACTTCTCCTCCTTTATCACCCATTTCAGACGTACAAACGTTGGTTGGAGAGCGCATATAATAACGGCGAGGAGCCCAGAGTTCCCGGCTTAGAGCAGCTGACCAATGAGCAGACCTTCTTCGTTTCCTACGCAAGAGTAAGCCATGGCAGTCGTCGAGTTTTATCCAAGTGCTTTCCAGCAATACTGTAACATCGACACGGTGGCCGACCGTACCGAACGTTACCACTACGACCGCCACGCTCCGGACACCTTCCGCATCACTGGCCTGATGGTCAACTCCGAAGAGTTCGCGGAGGCGTTCAAGTGTCCCGCTGGGTCGAAAATGAATCCTAAAGACAAGTGTATTGTTTGGTAGAGTCGTTGTAAAGCCTTTAAATTAAAACGTTCTTATTTAAAAAAAATCTGATTTTGGGAACACAAAGAACAGCGTCCGACCGATCTTAGTTAAGCTAGGCAAAGGGTGATGACCCCCTATCGGAGATCGGCTTCTTGGAATGCCAGAGCAGGAATTTTTGATTTGTTGGAAATTTTGTTACCCACAAGAACCGTCCAAACTGTTCTTTCTTGTCTTAGCACCCGTCCCTTTTGCGACAACGGAGTGCTGATAAGATGTCTGTACATACTATCAGTACTACAAACAGTGAGTCAGCTCGCCTTTAACGACTGCATTGAATACCATTTGAGCAACTGCTCTTCAGTCGTGATTGTTGTCATGTTCAGCGTGCTGCAGCAAGCAGCCGAAAATATATTATGATTTGTTTAACAGAAATGTCCTTTATTCGTGTCACATTAAGAGTTCTGGGAGTATAGCAGAAAATTTATGAATTTGCAGGATCCGTACAAATGAGGTTCAAAAAAACAAAACATTGGTCTCTTTCCGGCCGATCATCTTCTGCGCCCATGATAGTGCACAATAACGTGTTGATGATGCTGGAGTAAGTTAGTTTAGGCGATTCAAACCAGCAATAATGCTCCTTAATTTAGCCAAAAAAATAGAAATATCGATCAAATCAATATGGAAAGTGGTATTATAAAGAAACTTGTAGGAACACCAGAGGTAAGTGGTGCAAATATAGGGAACTATTGGGTTGCTGCATAATAAATGAGCGATGGTTTGCAAGTCGTTTTGGCAGTGTGTAGCAATACATACAAATCGGTTAGTTGCGCTGTTACCAACAGTCTATCCTCTTCCCTACTAATATTGCTTATTTGTGAATAAATTGTTGTTTGAATAATCGCTCATTTATTATGCAGCAACCCAATATAATAAGAGTCATTTAGTTCCAATATGAACACCTAGCGACCAACTCCTCAAAAGAACTTTTGCTTTTTTTTGTGCGGTACGATTGGCCATATTGTCAGTTGGTTTCGGGCCCCCTACAACATTCGGAGAAATACAAGTGTGGGAGTCTTGAAATATATAGGCATGGAATATCAGAGAAGAAATGGCCCATCAAAGAAGAAGGAAAAAAATTTATTTATAATCAAACTGGGGCGTTCCGGGTGAGGCCCGGCATTGGCGACGACTTCGAAATCGCATATCGTAGCATAGACAATTCCCTAATTCAAATCATCAAATTCCCCAGAGATTGGCCAGAAGGTTCGTTTTCTTGCTTGTTTTTGTGTGGAACTCATTCTGTATCTTTAGATTTCGTGCGTAAAAGTAAAGCCTTCTTTCTGCACTCCGGAAAGCTTTTCGGAGTTCAGTTCAGTCCGTTGTTATTGCTCGGATGCGATGGTACAACTCTACGAAGCGAAAAACACGAAGTTGAAGGAACGAAACTGGACACGTATTCGCATCACCAGATATCCCTGCACGGGAACAACTTATACATTGTTTACTCGCAGAAGTGGGATGAAAGGAATAAGGTTGCAAATCCAAAGGTTCCCTTGATTTTAAAGATCAATCTTGAGTAAGTTCAAATCAGTGATAGGCAACTGGCTGAACATCTAAGCGAGCTCGAGCACGAGCCTAAACGAACTCAATTTTTGTTCTGCGCGATCCTTGAAAAGCGCGGTAGAAATGTACTAGTCGTCTCCATTTCCCGCCGTTTTGCGCTCTTTTCTGCTTAGGAGCATTGTTTCTGTGATTGTTGTACAAATTGAAGCAATTCAGTCGCAGTGAAACCCGATCAGATTCTAATTTGACCACCGAGCACGAGCATGCTCGTTTTCCTGAAACCAAACGAGCTCGTATTGCTTGACTCGTTCCCATCACTGGTTCAAATTTTCATTTAATAAACATGTCTCTATTAAGACTCGTTTATAATTCATGTCATGCGCAAGAAGTTAAACAAATCCAACCGGACTGGGATGCCACTGATGAGTGTCATGCGCCTTCCATGAATTGCTACATAACTGTGGAGGGCGACTTCATGTATATCAGTGGATGGTGTGCTAGGAAGAAAAATTACAATTGCACAAAGCTTCATGTCATTCAGTTCAAGAAGGTAATGACTGATGATTACCGATACTGGTAACAGTTAATTAGTCGTGTTTCAAAGTCGTCAGTCCTACAAGTCAGGCATCCTTGAAGGAGAGCGACGACAATTGCACAGTTTCATTTGACACTACGTGCTTGCCCGAGTCGAATGAAAACAGATGGTAAGTCCTTGCGATAACATAGCTCACCACGATTGTGTTTTGTTCATAAACACGAAAAAAACGCGATGAATCCTTCTGCAATCAAGATGCACACTGTCAAAACTTCGTATTGGGTTGATGCATGGAAGTTGGCGGCCCTTTTGTATGTCGTCTATACTTGCACAGCGTAGCATTAGAGAGAAACCAATTAGTGCGCTATTAGGAGCAGTCTCTGCTCTTCCTTACCAATATGCGGTCGTCTCTCCATTTTGTACAAATTGGTACTTTTTAACCTGTTTCGTTCACCTACCCAAAAAATAGCACCCTGAGATCTTCAACATGGCACGTTAAAAGTCCTTTTAAAAAAATTATCTGTGCACGAACGGGCGGCGCGCCCCAACCACGTTTAAGGCAAGGGTCCGCCATTTACAGAAACGTGTAGAAAATTATTCGGAAAAATTCAAAGCGCAGTTGAAAAAATTAAAGATGAAAATGATTATCGAAGAGATTTTTTAAGAGATAATTATGCTCTGAGTACGGTAGGATAAGTAAGCAGTTGGATTCTGGAAATATCACAACAGCAAGCCACAACACCCACAGCTACTTGTGCACTCAACAGCTGGATAGAGCGGTGGCGGCAATACCAGGAAGGAGAGCAAAAGGTGAAAAAAGGCCGTCTCTCTGACAAATATAGAAAACCGCACTTTTCAAATTTGACCCTTTCTTAACTATATCGCTTTGCACTAAAAATTTCTCGCTAACCCAGGATTTAGCTTAGATCGTGCCCTGTCAAACTTTTGTCGTTTCCAGTTCATAAGGAACAAATGTCAAGGACAAAGATTTTATTCAAATAAAGACATCCAAAAAAGTTGCGAATTTCTTTCGACTTGGAATATCTCTTTTTCTAAACGCTTGAGATCCACGTTTGGGCCACAAATTAAGAAAGACTTGTGGAGTCTAATAGCACTTATGTTGAATCTTAATGTTGCTCATATGAAAAATAACTAAGGTTTGAATAGACCGCCATCTTCCATGCATCAACCCAATAGATTTCGCTTTCAGTGCAATTTTTTATATTCGTATTTTTGCGACATTTGTGATATTCACAATTTCACCGTTAAAATTCTGCCAAATCAACTTACACATCTTCTTGCGGTCGATCGATAATGAACCCTAGCCATAAACGTGGCTCTGGTGCGAGCGAGTTTCTGCACAAGTAAGCCTTTTGGGAATCCATCTTAAAACAAATATTATTACTAGGGCAGCGAACATTAGCAGTCAAATGCCACTGAAAACAGATAAAATTCTTTAGTGCAACAAACCAATATTTGTTATACCTGCGCAGAACTCACTTAAAACCTATTAATCTAAAAAATATTTTTAACTTATTCGTTCTATTACTCTAAAGGCATTCCACATTTTAGCTTGCAACTATCGTCCCTATTCATAAAAAATGAAGAGAACGTGCTATCTTTTTGTCCGGATGACGAGGTACATATATTATGTATTCACATATATGAATTGTATTTCAATTTCAGGAGTATCCTATGTGCTCTAAAGATAAAGGTCACGTACTTATAATCAATAATGTGGATTTTGGGGGCAATTTTGCACGACGCAACGGGTCCGATAAGGACGAAGAAGAACTTTGCAAATTGTTTAAATCCATGGAGTTTAAGGTTCGGGTGGAAAGAGATTTATCCGCTGCGGTAAAAAAACTCATTATCTACCCTGGTTATGGCGGCTCATCTAGGAGATTCGCCAGGCAGTGGAGGAATTTGGGGAGAGTTCCGATCATCAGCATGCAATGTGCGCCTTTGTCATTGTTCTAAGCCATGGAGCACAAGGAGTTCTGAAAGGAACCGACGGAGAAAACGTTGATGAAACGAATCTCATATCGAAGCTAAACACAAAACGTCTACTGCGCCGAGAATGGCATTCAAACTACCTCGTCGGAAAACCAAAAATTTTTATAATCCAGGCATGCCGAGGAGGTAAGGTGGTAGCAAATACCGTATGATTTAGCAATTACTGGTAGACAAGGTTGATGGCGGACAACAAAAGGCCGAAGATGTTGAACACGATGGACCGGAAACAGACAAGCTGCCACTTGAGGCAGATTATTTAGTTCTTCGCGCTGTAGCGGACGGATACAAAGCACACAGGTCACCGGAACGTGGTAGCTGGCTTGTACAGTCAATCTGCAAGGTCTTTGAGAAGTGTGCTAGGAGCGACGATGTTGTATCCATGTTTACAAAGGTCAGTCGTTTAATACATATGAATCGGAGGCTGGACGCACAGTTCGCAGTACAGTCGTTCATTATCCTTATCATAAACACGAAAATCATAGACACAATCGTGCACACATTTAGGTAAACAACTTGGTTTCCCAGATGGAAAGCAAGGAAGGTAACAAACAAGCATCCGAATTTACTTCTCGTCTGCGCATGAAGCTGTTCTTGTACCCAAAGGAAGAGAGAAATGCTTCTTTTTAATAGTGGCAGTTACTGTTGATTTTAGTAATTTTTCCGCGATCTTTGTGATGCCATCTTCTTGGAAGTCCTTTGTTGTATGCATTATGTTTAACGTTCTCATATGTTAGGTTATTAATAAAAAAGGAGTAGAGCAGTGGTTGTGAAACCTATATCTACATGCCGGGCACTGATCACGGTCCTCATAGTTGTTAGGTTTCACATATTTTAAATTCTCCTTGGCCTCGTGACGATGCTGGGCGCCGTCGTCCTCTTCTTCGCCTTTCAAGGCTCTTTCGCACGACCAGAAGGCTTCCAACTGGCCTCGGAGATCCTAGGCAGCGCTGTGAACCTAAGTGCCGACCCTTGCGACGACTTCTACTCCTACGCCTGTGGGAACTGGGTCAAGACGGCGAAGCTGTCCTACGGTAGGACCAGAAAGGACGCTCAGGATGACACCACCCACGACGTCGTCAAGGACATGATCGGTGAGTCCTAAGATATGTTCTTGTCACGGAGACCTTTAGTCACTCATTTCCGGCGTACAAACGTTGGCTGGAGAACGCATATAATAACGGCGAGGAGCCCAGAGTCCCCGGCTTATAACAGCTGATCAATGAGCAGACCTTATTCATCTCCTACGCAAGAGTAAGCTATGAAAGGCGTCGAGTCCCATTCAAGTGCTTTCCAGCAATACTGCAACATCGATACGGTGGCCGACCGTACCGAGCGTTACCAAGTGCTTTTATTTTTATATTATATTACTTTCACATAAAGGAAAACGATCACCGATCTATCTTCACCGAGTGTCCGAATTGTCCAAAGTGCACGAGTGAGTCATAAAATCAATAGCTGTGGTGTTGCGACGCGATTAATTGCATATGAGGTCGGGTTCATTAGACGTTTTTGCATATTGTTCAATCGATTGATTTCTACTGTTGTGTGTCGTCTTCTCGGAATTAAGGAATTTAACGAATTCGATTGACGAGAGTTCATAACCACCTGCGACGTCACATACAAAGCCATATATGATTTGGCGGGAAAATAGCATTTTTGTCTTTGAAAATTGCAAAATATGTGTTTATGTTTGCAGCCTGACTTAAGTGACTTGCTATTGCACCATTTCGAGTTTATTCGTGCATTATTGCGTTTTGAAATATAATTTTGGTTTTAGAGGTTTGTTCCAATGAGTTGCACGCTGACAAACAGCTGGACAGCTCGCGAGCGACAATCTCTTGCGTCTGTAGTTGTGCACAACGACACAGTACTCATACTCGAGTAAGTTTCTTATGGAAAAGAAGGATTTATGCGCAAATATCACAAAATGATTTTACCCGATATTTTCCATTTGTTCCTTGTGAAATAGGTTGGGAAAACTTTTGCTCAAACGGATGTTTGACCGAATACATACGCATTGGTCAAATTTGCGTTCGGTCAAATGTCTTTCGATCAAATAGAGAACATGTTCTGCGGAGAATACTTCCCACGGAGAATTTGTGCCGATACCCTTCTGGCGGTGCCCAAACTCGGCACTGGTTTTTGGCGAGTCGGCGTTCCCGGCGTACTTTGTAGTATGGTGTTACTAAGCTAATATTTTTAATGTTAGCGTTCTCAAAGTTAATTCGTCTAGCAAAACGGCAAAAGAAACCATCCGCATTGAAATAGAAGAGGAAGAACCAACGATACTTCGTGGAATAAACGTAAGAATATTGGATTTCTCAGTTCATATGTAGAAGTCGTTCAGATCGATTACGAATATTTGACGAAGGATTCGTCAGGGGAGCTGTTGCTCCTTAACATGTATCGTTCCGACTTAGAATGGGGGCTCGCGAACTATAACGAAACTTGGAACAAGTACTCTTACGATATACCGAAACGCAAAACAACACCGTTCCAAAAAGGATATGAACAGTCGGCTCGCTATTATAATCAGAGTGGAGTGTTCCGGGCGAAGAAGCACCTAGCTGGATGTAAAGTTATGTTCTTCAGCCTAGAAGACCATAAGGTTAGAGAAGAGTCGTTTCCCAAAGCATGGCCAAAAGGTAATTAAATCGATGTTTTTGGGGAACTCACCCGGTATCTTTAGAGTTCATGAATGAGGGAAAAGCGTTTTTCCTGTACTCAGGAAAACTTTATGGCATTGACTTCAATACGTTTATATTACGGTGGAAGCATATAGATATAAAAAAGTCAAAATGGAAAATACGCAATCTTAAGAGAGTGGAAGGCGTCGACGCATATTCACATCACCATATATCATTACACGAAGATAACGTATATGTTGTCTTCTCGGACAAAGTGGATGTAATGGATAACTCCGCGAAGCCGATGTTGCCGCGGATCTTCAAAATCAAACTGAGGTGAGCGAGGAAATTCTTTTAGTGGACGCTGAATCGTAAAAATGTGGGTTCTCCGGAAGAATCTGAGCCCCCCTAGGAAAATCTTAGCCCACGAAGAGTCCGAGCCCCTTGGCTTCGGTAAACTGTGGCGCGCACAAAACAGCAAAAGGGCGAAGAAATAAAATTTCTTTTTTTAATTAAAATATTTTGATTTGCGAGTAATTCTGCCGTAAATGAGTTTCTGGCTCAGATTCTCGGAGGGCTCAGATTCTTCGGTGTCGGGGCTGATATTTTCCGTGGGGCTCAGATTCTTCCAGATAACCAAAATGGGCTACTTTGATTTACAGTATAAAAGTAACCATTTTAGATCAGAGCGAGGAAATCAAGCTGTTGAGGAAATCGAGATAGAATGGGGCGCAAGCGACAGCCATGCGCCTATGATGGAGTGCATTGTCACTGTGGAAGATAGATTCTTGTACCTTTGCGGATGGCGCGACAGTGATAACGGTCGCTACAGTGATCTCTACGTAATTCAGTTCACGATGGTAAGGCCTAATAAAGATCAACGTAACGCAGATATTTAGCAGTCGGAAATTGACTCGGCCAACATGGAGAGCGACACAGATTTCCCGGAATCGAATGGAAGTGAAGTCGGGCCTGAGTGTATGTCGAAAGCAGAGAAACGGTGCGGACATTAATTTTAATGGACACTAGTCGGGTTAAGCCCCCCCCCTCCAATCCCTAATCGTCCTTAAAACTTTTAATCGTCCCACAAGCATTAAACAGTTAGCTATGATATGGACTTGACTGGCGCTGGAGTTTAGGGGGGGGGCGGTTAAACCCCAACTGACTTCGATCAATCATACTGATTTTCCGACCTATCGGATTTTACCTGGATATTATTAGGCCATGACCTAAACATTCCCCCCTAAACATATTATTGAGATGGAAGACATTTTTTACGCTTCTAATCGAATTATGGATGCATTTCTATATTTCAGCAAATTGACTCTCGATAAAGGTGACCTCGATTTGAAAAAAATGCGATCACATTCCTTAAAGGACGAGGTATTCATCTGTTATTATTATTTATTGTATGTCAATTTCAGGAGTACTCTATGTCACCCAACGACAAGGGTCATGTTCTGATTATAAACAACATAAAGTTTAACAATAGCACTGTGCGCAACGGTTCGGCCAAAGACGAAGAAGATCTCCGAAAATTGTTTCCAAAATTGGGATTCAAAATTTCTCCAGAGGCAATTAATTTATCCGCAGAGGTACAACACTCTTATCTACCGTAGTCTGTGGTGATTATTGATGATTTAGGAGATGGAGAAGAGAGTGGAGGAGTTTGCGGGCAGTTCCGAGCATGCGAATGCAAGCTGCGCATTTGTTATTGTCCTCACTCATGGAAATAGTGGAGGTCTGAAAGGAAGCGACGGAAACTACATCAGAGAAAGCACGCTGCTGTCAAAGTTTAGCGCAGGAAAAGCCAAATATTTGAAAGGAAAGCCAAAGATTTTTATCTTTCAAGCATGTCGAGGAGGTAGGGAACTGGACGTTGTTTGACTTAAGAATTACTATTTTTAGGAGAGATAGACACTGCACATACAGCTGGAAATCACACCGAGCCGAATGAAGAGCTTATGGAGTACGATGGAAGCCAGGAAGCAGAGAAAATACCGGGCGAGGCAGATTTCTTAGTGTTTCGCGCTGTAGCGGACAGTTATAAGTCTTTCCGGCTATCAAAAAGCGGTTCCTGGTTTATCCAAACAATCTGCAGAGTCTTCGGTGAATGTTCTCGGAGCCACGATGTTTTAAGCATGTGCACAAAGGTAAGCCTTATACATGCGCAAACCAGATGAACAAAAAGCAAAGAGTTTAAGTGGAAATCCTAGGTGTCGCTTGTCTTGTCGTGAGTCACTAATGTTTTACTGTACTTCACAAGGCTACAGTACGCGTCAAAACTTTAGGATACCCCCTTCATTCGTGACACCTCCTGGACTAGTAGTCTGCCTGTTTTCTATCCAAAAAATGCAGATATCAAATGGAAAATCAACTGAAACTTCCCTAAATAAGCTTATCCTCCTATGACTATTTGAAAAAAGCAGAGAAAATGGCGAATCAAGGAGGGTAGGTGTTCTATAGTTTTGACGCACCTGAGACGGGTCTCCGAAGAAATGCAGAGACCCCTTCGATTTCTATTTTTTTTTGTGTTCACATTTTTTCCCATGTTTTTTAACGTGGTAATGTTCATTTGCCACAAAACGCTCAAAAAGGTAGTTATATTGCGAATGAAGGGGGGGGGATCTTAAGGATTTGACGCTCTTACGGGCTGCTCACATTTCACGTTTACAACTCAATCTATTCAGCCATTGAGTACACAGGATATTCTAGGTGAACAGACTCGTTTCCAAACTGGACAGTGGGGGACTCAAACAGATGCCTGAATATACTTCTCGACTTCGAAAGATCCTGCACTTGTTCCCGCCGCAGGAACGAACTAGTGGAAGTAGCTCTGGTTGTAATAGCAACAGTTCCTAACACCTTAACTGCCGCCGACAAAAAGAAAATCATTATGACCACATCGGTAGCCCAGCGACTCCAACTTCCTGAACGTCCAAGTCACTAAAGACTTCTGAAGATGGAATGGACTGCAGCAAGAGGATCCCGAGTCCCGCTATCTTACCAAATCAACGTTTTCTGCAATAAAAGTGTTTCTATTTTGCACAATACACACGATATGCAATGTTTGCTTAGGTGACACATTCCATGATAACGCTATGATTCACAGAGAGTGATGACGATTCAACTAAAACGTGCTTCGATTCGTTTCCTTAATTAATAAAGATTTCTTACTTCGTTTTCTCCAAAATCCTATCAAGTCGAGTTTCGAGTTAACTTTACTTGAGCTGCGACTCGATCGGCACCCCTACACCTGAATGATTACTGACTTTGTTTGGGTCACATCGGCACGATGACGCTAGAGATTTGAAGGTTAAAATTGCTCGTTTTGAAGTGACTGAGAAATTTTTATTTCACTTCCAAGCCTAAGCCCTTGGGAATCACTAAAAATTCCTTCGATCTGATGTCATTCTCCCAAGATTTCCGCCCTTTTTGACCTGTAATTAACCAAAATGCAGATGACAAATATGGAAAATCGGCTGGAATCTCCCTAAATAAGCGTACTTCCATATGGCTGCTAAGAATAAGCCGAGAAAACGGCTAGAAGTAGCGAACCAAGGGGGTTGCGGTATAACTTCTTTGAGGCAAATGAATATAATTTTTTGTCAGCATTTTTTGTTTTTTTTTTGTATCTACGTTTATAAATGCTTTTTAACGTGGTAGTAACGATTAGAAAATTGATTATAGTTTGAAAGAAGGTGAGTGGCCTAAATTTCTAATATGAGTCACCCGATAAGATATCAGCAAGAAGAGCACTTGTTTTAAGCTCCCGCTTTATCAACGTCCTACTTGTCACCTTGTCGTGCCGTGCTTGCAGGAACGGTTCTTTCTCTCTCTGGCATTAACAAATAACGTTTCGCTGTCTGATTTTAGAATTGTGTTGAAGTTCGAACTGAATACAAAGGTCGATGGGACTTCTCAGTTTGGAAACCAAGGTATGTTGCGTGTTAAACAATGTGTACTGTATTTCAATTGCAGGACTACTTTAATGGTCATGCGTTGATAATAAACAACATGGCATTCAATGATCCTAAAAAATATCGAAAGGGGTCGGAAAAGGACGAATCTGCGCTTCGCAAAATGTTTGAATCCCTGAAATTCAAGGTGCACGTTGAGAGAGACTTAACCGCTGACGTAAGACTTTTCTTATCCGTAACTGTAATGACTCAGTGCTTATTCAGGGAATGTACAGCGCCGTGAGGAAATTTGCGACGACTGTGGATCACAAGAAGGCGAAATGCACATTTATTACTGTTCTAACCCATGGCAATAGTGGATGCTTGGAGGGAACCAATGGTAGAGCCGTTAATGAAGAAAGGCTGATATCGATGCTGAAACCTAACATCGCCACAGGCTTGGCTGGGAAGCCAAAGATATTTATATTTCAAGCATGCCGAGGAAGTAGGGCAGAAGAAAAGATTATAGAGTGAACTATTCATCATAGACAAAGAGGACAGTGGATATTCACCTCAAAACGCCGCCAAATCGGGCAAAGAACGTGCCGAGCGCGATGGATCGCAGGAAAAGAAGAAGATCCCACTTGCGGCAGACTTTTTGGTCTTCCGCGCTACACCGGACGGATACGTATCATACAGGTCACCGAGCAGCGGTAGCTGGCTTGTGCAGGAGCTCTGCAACGTCTTCAGGAAGAACGCTAGGAGGGACGATGTCCTAAGCATGTTTACAGAGGTGAGCCCCTGACGTAAGATACACTCTATAGGCCTAGCTCAATCCCACTTTAACCAAGTTCTGTGAACTCCCGTGCGGATTGCCTGAATCAGGATTGCTTGACCACAAAAAATCGGCCAGTTAGAGCTCTATTGACATCTTGAACGCCACGCCCTGATAAAAGAGTGTCGGTTTCTGGGGGTTACGGTATAGTTAGGGTATAAAAAATTCCGTAAAAAATTTATTTGTGGATATGGGCAAAAACGGACTTCACGGTAATTATATACACTTCAAGTCATGTCCAAGTAACACTGTCAAAAAATAATAAAAACAGCCAATTGGGGTACTTTACTATTCAGATTAAAAGGCAATTCAAAAAGAGATGCAGATACCCGCTTTTCAGGTAATCAACAGAGTTTCCCAAAGGGAAAACGAAGGTTATAAGCAAGTACCTCAATATACTGGTACTTTGCGCAAGAAGCTGTGCTTACACCCGTCGGCAGAGAGTGCACATACTTTGCTCATAAGGCTCACAGATGTGTCACAATCCCAATCTCTGCTTGGGAACGGGTTGCTTCAATTTCTCAAGTCAAGAAACAAGACCAATGCGCTTGCTCAACAATGGTTGAATCAAATCAAACCACTCGAATCGAATGTTCGAGTTCGACAACCCTAGTCATAGCTTTTTATTCAGATCCTGTTTTGTTGTGCTTCTCTATCTATTCTTTATTAAACTGTCCGTGTTTAACTGATTTCTCTTGGACCACAATTTCTCCTTATTTTCTGCTGTGCAGCACCTTCTTTAACACAAAGACAGACAACTAGGGACTGTAGTCTAAGCGCTACGATCCAGTCTTTGGCGTCGAAGCCCCACTGGAGCTGTCCATGTACGAAGCTTGCTAACTTCACCCCTAAATGTATCCCCAACCAGTCCGATGACATTAAACTGTGGCTTACGTTTAGAAAACCTTATAACCTGTTCCTCTTCACTGACGTTCTCTCACCCAACAATTTGAACCCTCTATTTATCACTCCATCACAATGCTAAAGCGAAGCTGTAACTCAAAGACACAACCAAGGGTCCGGCCAGCCCTTACGATCCAGTCTTCGGCGTCGAACTCCCACTTGAACTCGCTGAACTCTTGCTGAAGAACATCGAAGGCAGCATGGTCAGTCCGAGGGAGCGCAGCTGTCCGGGTCGCTTCACCTTCTGCAGCAGGTTCGGATTCTGCACGTCGCTTTCGATCTTCGTCTCGACGTTTCTGCTCTAAAACCCTCTGTCCTTGACGTTCCCAGGAGATTACACTCACCGCGAAGCTGACGCCTTTCTTCTTCTTCTTCCAACTGCGCCCTCCGCTGTTCTCCATGTGGAAGAAGTTGCGGACGATGTTGCCGGAGAAGGAGCTCTCCGACTTCGACTTCTCCTCGTCCGTCGTTCGGGAGTCCTCAGAAACGGTGGTTGTCCTCAGCGCCGACTTCAAGTGTCGCTCCTTCTTCATGTTCGCGCGGTACTTCATCATTTCTCGCTGGCCGATGGAAGTGGCGTCTTCGGCCAGCTGAGGATCGTCTGTCTTCGGCTGAAATGTGAGAGGATAGACGGGATGGAATGGAGAAAGTATCAAGGGTTAAATCAGGATGAAATAAAAAAGATTTTGTCCAAATTTGAAGGAAAAAACTTTGCATCGGCCGGGAATCGAACCCGGGCCGCCCGCGTGGCAGGCGAGCATTCTACCACTGAACCACCGATGCTCTGAAGAAGCAGCACTCCTTTGTGGTGTCATACTTCCATCTCTCTTCCAAGATCAAGTAAGTGACCTACCATCAACAGGAACATCGTGGCTTGTGCGTACTGTAGCGCCCCTGCAGACTCAGGTCTCTCCACAATAGTGCTGCAGACGCTCCGCTTGCTCAGCGACTCCATGAGTTTCGCCTTCATCGTCTCCACGTCGCCCACCCGCTCTCCGTTGACGTCCAGGATACAGTCGCCCACCATGTACGCGGAGGAGGCGATCGACCTGTGATCTACCTAGAATGAAGAAGATTTTGCAAATCGCATAGAGGAGTGGACTTTGGTGGACGTACCCTGTTCACAGTAACCTTGCCGCGAAAGGACTTGATTCCTAGGCCAAGATGGCTGCAGGAGGACGTCCTCTGCAGGGTGACGACGAAGTAGCAGTAGCCGTCCAGTCGCTTTAGTTTCGTCGTCCTCACACGCTCGATGGACACTGGCATCCGATTGGAGACGCGACTCACGAAGAATTTGATCTGAAAGCGAAGGGCTTTCTTCTGGGCTTCTAGAGCTGCAGTACATGCAACAGAAGAACTGAACCCTCTAGAGAATTTGCAGCCCTAACGAAAGAAGAAGGGACTCACGTGAGATCGACTCCGAATCATCTGCACGGCCTCGCTCGGACTGTTAGGCACTTGTCCATTGATGTCGATGATCTGGTCGCCGACGATGAGCGCATAGAGCGCCTTGGATCTGGGCCCGATGCTGCGCACCATCAGGTTGTTGCACAGTTCCACGTCGAGATGATCCAGCGGCGTTAAACTCATCTCCACATACACTTGCTTCCGGTCCTTGCCGGCCCTCGCAACGTCGAACAGTTCTGGAGGAGGCGTCATCGGTCGGAGGGACCGACAAGCGCCGCTCGAATAGGATTAAATGGGTCTGCAGGAAGGGACCCTGCTGCCAGACAGGAGACTAGACAGTGTCTTGGAGGAGTAGGTCGGTAGCAGACCTGATAAAAGACTCAGTAAGGCATATTTACATTGGTGTCGTAGGCGTCTTTACGGTCAATCTTCTTTCTTACGATACACTTGACATTTGGGGACCAAATTGTGACGTTTGGCTGTGACCAGCAAACATCAATAAATCTTCCAAACAATTCTGTGCACGCTTCTGTCCTTTTTCTGATATTTTCCCGCCTCCGCTGTCTGATGGTTTTGAAACATTGATTTTTGGTCATCGATGCCCCCTGGAAATAAGTGGGTGTTTAGAATATTGCACTCCTTTGAACTGTCCTCATGTGACAAACAGTCCTATAGTCGGCACGTCAAAGGTCTCGACACGAAAATTTGGCGGAATCTGGTGGCGCCCGGAAAACTGCTGATTCTTCAATGAAGTTCTATCGTATCTGAGTGCGCTTGACAGTAAATTGTTCAGCAGGCAATTATGCGTCGAATGCGCCAAGGTTGTGGAAAGTAAGCAAAGTTCTGGCCTATCGACTGTCAGGAGTCAAAAATAGCAACATGATTCCTTGGCTTTTTTTACTCGGATTCTTCTTAGCCGTCCAGGGAATGTGTAAGGTAAAGTGCCAATCTGTGAACAGTAGACGATAGAGAACATCGCCTTTGACATTTGGATTCTCCCTTTCCGCTTTCAACAAATACTCTTAAGTTATTCAGCAAGCGTTCCCGTCACGTCCTACGTCTGCCCTGGCCCCTTCTTCAGCCCAGAAGGATCCGTCATTGTCATTCCTTTCATGATGTTCGCAGCAGTGCTGCTGCTCCTTCTGTTCCCTGGAAGCGTTGCCGTAAATGTACGGGACCCGATCACACCGGGCGCCTACTATGATGAGTATGATGATCCGAACAGCTCGCAGAACTTCCAACTCGCCGGAGACTGGCTCCGGAAAGCCATGGATCCAAAAGAAGCTCCTTGCACCAACTTCTACAAGCACGCCTGTGGCAATTGGCAGCGAAATAACGACCTCGGAGGGATGCCGACCATAAGTGTGATGCGCAACTTCCAGGCTGAGATCACCAGAGATATGATAGGTGAGGAGGTTCAGTCCAGTAGAAGGCTACGGTAGTTTTCAGAAGTGTTCAAGGACCGCAACCACTCGGAAGTGCGGATCATCGAAAGCATGAAAACCGCATTCAGAAAATGTGTAGCGGCGGATAAGGACGAAGTCGTGGAGTACTTTTTCAGGAAAGTCGCAAAAATTGGCAGTTGGCCTCTTTTGGTCAATAGAAATTGGCCTGTCCCTGACATTACTAACCTGCTTCTGTTCACGAAGAACAAGGCGCTCCTCTACATTGGACCTAAGGTCGACACGAGCAATAAGAAAGGACTCCATAAGCACATTCTCTCGGTAGGTTTTTACAATTTTCTCAGTTCGTTAGGGTTAGTTGAGGACACGGTACCTAGCCTATGATTAAGTCAAATCTCCTGGAACAATCTGAGCCCCCTCGGAAACTGTATTACAGTGACAGTAGCGGCTTTTATGCTCAGCTTAGGACTGGTCACTTTCCTCGTGTTTTGCTCCGAGAGCTATATGCTTCGGAGTTGATGTTCCTGTCCGATGTCTCCTCATGCTTCGGACATACGTTCGACTTAGGCCTACATAGCAGCTCGCCTACTGTTTTCCTTCTTTGTTTTGCAGCGAGAGAGGCATAAGGAGAAGAAGAGCGAATTGTGGTCAGATCTCCGTCGATACCATCTCTTTAAGACTTCTGAATCCGTAAAAAAAATCATATTTTTCCGGAGAACCCAAACGACTATGCGCATCGTAATCAGCGCCTAAGAATCTACCGAAAAAATACGTCTCTTCGGTCTTAAAAGTACGTGTGATACTTGCCGATGCGAAGCTGAATACTAAAACCTTCTTCCCCTCAAACAAGTAGCACTTCTGCCCATAAGGGCGTCCCGTCGAGCAGTATGCCTTCAGAATAGCAGGCGTTGTGACATTTCAGGTTTCCGCCAACAGAATCTTCGACCTTTTCACCGGGAATTACGCGGACACCAGCAAGTACGCCGAACTAATCAACGACTACAAGGAGTACATGTGGGAAAAGCTAGAGCTGCTGCGACGGGACTGTAGGAGTTTGTATGGGGGCTGCACATCCCGCGAGATCAGTTTCTCGGACATCGACAGCATGTTTGCCCTGGAGAAGAGGCTCGTTTTGGCGTCGAGTGGCAAGGAAACACGTATGAGTTTCCGGGAGCTGAAGAGAACCTTTCGTAAAATCAGATGGGGCACCATACTCAAGGAATATGGAGGATGGGTTGAGGACAGCGCGATAGTGAGCGTCAACAAGGACTACGTCAAGGCTGTTCTGCACGAGTATTCTAGAAATACAGAGACCTTCATCAACTACGCCTTCTGGAGATACATGCGGGCGTTCTACTTGGACAGATACCAGCTGCCCGGTGACTACTCAAAAGTCAGCTTGGTAAGATTCCTAGAATCCGAGATTCGATGTCCACCCTTTCCCAACCTCAGGGCGTCTCCATCGTGACTTCTCGGCTTCTTATGAACCAAACTCGCGAGGAAGCGTGCGCTTCCACGCTCAACTACTTCCGCGAGATGCCGATTCACGCCACGGGCCTGATGTACGCCAAGAAGCACCTGTCCGACGAGACGATTGCCGAAGTGAAGGACATGCTTGAGCGGATCAGAAAGGCGTTCAAGGAGATTCTTCGCCAGGGATGGATGAAAGGGGATGTACAGAAGAAGGCCATCGAGAAGGTAGGAGAAGCTGGGGATTCAGCGCTCTAATAGGTTCATATTCAGCTGGATAACATGCAGTTCAACATCGGTTATCCTGAATTGGCGGACACCTTCTGGCTCGATTGGTATTACGATTCGGTGAGTAGATGGACAACTTGTAGTATCACAGGATTCTCTGCCCATACATGAGCCATATCTTCCCTATTTACAGATTCACATCTTTGAGTGGGACAGCTACAGTAGCATCATCGAGAAGATCGCCAGTTTCATCAACAAAGAGGACATGGACCTCGTGGGCACGGAACTCCGCAGAGATCAGTTCAAGTATCCGTCGGGCTTCGCAAACGCCGCGTTGTCGCCAGAGAAGAACGCCATGGAGTTGTGCGGCGGACTGTTCCGTTTCCCCTACTTCTCGTTGAAGAATCCCAAAGCCATGAACTACGGCATGCTGGGCTCCGTTCTCGCCCACGAGATGTCCCACACGTTCGACACGATAGGTGCGATGAGGGAGGGATATGGGGCTTACTAGGGAATACTCCAAAATTCGAATTTTTAAAGCGTTTCTTCTTTGGATGGCAAGTTGTGGGAATTCTAACCAGAGATCAATACTCTAGCGGTTGATGCCACTACCGGTACACTACCCTTAAATCACTTGCATACCGCTTGATGATTATCATGTGACCGTAACCCATTCAACTACTTCGTTCTCTAAGGCTACGGCAAATTATATAATATCCACCACCTCCCGCCCCAATCTGAAGAGATCACTTGGGAGTGTTCCCTAGTTTGTCTAAGAAGAACACATAATCCTGATTCTGATAGAAGTCTCTGACCTTCTCTGAAAGCTTTCCCGCGGTTGGTAGCTACAGTAGATAAGGCAGAAACTGCGTAGCTTGTTACAGTAACGAGTAGTGACAATAATGGAAAGCATTGGCCTTCGTAAAGCACAAGAAGGTTCCACTGCTGTCAATACTGTCACATATCTTCAAGCTCTATTTCAATGTCATAACTTACACTGAACTAAAGGTTAAGTGAGGTCCCTGGCTTCCCTGAAAACCTAGTTACGATAACTCATGCTTAACGAGATGAAGCTCCTTTTCCCTACTTGTAAGAGTAACTAACAGAAGACTAGTACAACTGGAAACCCAGCTGTGAAAGCCCAAGCCTAACTTAACTGGATGAGGCTTCTTTTCCCTGATGAGTTCCTGAAGGGTGAAGACTAGGACAACTTACAATGCTCGCTTCACACCTTATTTCAGGCCACCAATACGACTCCATGGGGAACTTGAACAACTGGTGGGACCCAACTTCCCTGCAGGAATACAACAATCGCACTGCCTGCTTCGTTGAGCAGTTCAACAAGTACCACATCCCTGACACGGATCTCCACGTCAACGGACAGTTCACCCTCAGCGAGAACATCGCCGATGGCCAGGTCCAGGCTTCGCTCAGAGCGTACCGAGACTACTTGAAGACTCTGCCCGGCGGCAAGGAAGAAAGCGTCCCTGGACTGGAGCACCTGACCAACGAGCAGATCTTCTGGCTCGCCTACGGAGGGGTGACGTTCTAGGGTGTGACGTCGGTAACCGGTCTGCTGTTCTAGACCTACTGCGGTAAGACCGTCACCGCGGAGAAGATCTACAGGTCAGCCTGGGACAGCCACTCTCCAGAAGACTTCCGCATCATCGGCCAAGCGCACAATTCAAAGGAGTTCCAGGAGGCTTTCCAGTGCACGAAACGGGACTACATGGTTCCCAAGACACGCTGTGCCGTCTTCAATTGATGCTCTATCTTCACGGTGTCAGATAAACTACTTGTGCTGGGTTGTTGAGTGCTAGAGCCACGAATGGGACTGGAAAGTCGCCCACGAATGAGATCTGAATCTGAAAGCGCTTTTGGTCAAAAACATGTTTATCTGTGGACAATTGATCCTTCCTTGCTACTTCATGATGTTGGTTCTAACAACACCATCTGTACTTCTTCCTTATCTGTTTAGCCGTTAAGGTGAAAACCTTCTACGTGACAATGTTAGGACACACGAGTGGTTGCCTCAAAGGAGATAGTAGTGCAGCACCTTCTAAAGAGCTCCTCCCGAGGCTTCAACTAAAAAGTGGTTTCGCTTGGGTGTACTACGAACATGGCTTAAGGCTCCATTTTAAAGTCATCTAAGACATCAAGCAGGGTACTCTGGTTGTACTGTCATCAGCTTATAGTTCTGGGCTTGTGCCTTTCCTTGAAAGCACAGGATTCATTTTCACGACGCATTAATTAAACATGTGACAGGGCTCCTTGCGGACCATCTTCGACTCTGCGGGGCAGTTGAAGGCCTTCGCGAACTCCTTGGAGTTTCCCATCATCCCATTGACACGCTGCTTGTTCGGCGAATGAGTCTCCCACGAGTGGCGTTCAATCTTGTCCTCCCTCGTGTTCTTCGAGCAGAAAGACTAAAGACATGGTCAAGAAGGGGCACAAGACCTGAGTGTCACCGTTCCAGTGGACAGGAAGAACAGCTGTTCGTTTGTCAAGTGTTCCAGGCCAGGAACTCGAGGCTCTTCGCCGTTCGGCAGGGTGGAAAGGTACGTTCGATATGCCTGAAGGGGTTTGTCATCTAGAAGACATTGGGGGAGTTACCTTGAGGGCGACTTCCATGCTGGAGTCGGCGATGTTCTCAGAGAGGGTCTTCTCGCCGTCCACGTAGAGGTCCGTGTCTTCGATACGGTAGCCGTTGAACTGATCCACGAAGCACTTCGCGCGCCTGTTGTACTCAGCGAGGGACGCGTTGTCCCACCAGTTGGTCTTGATCCCAAACTCGTCATACTCCTTGCCTAAAGGACTCCTTCTTGTGTGTGACCCTGGGAAAGACCCAACTCACCGCCGAGATCGATAGCGTGAGTCATCTCACGGGCAAGTTTATATCCGATCGCGCCATAGTTCACGGCGCGGGGGTAGTCGAGGCCGAACATAGGCTCATGGAGAAGACCAGCCGAAATCTCCAGCGCGTTCCTTTGCCTGTCAAGGTTGGCGTCGACTCGTTGAGCCGGAAAGTTGAATGCTTCTCGGTCTACTGGCTTCCAAAGCTTGTGGAATTCCATTCGGTACTGGAACTTGGCCATCCTCTCAACGAGCAAGCTGTAACCGTCGTCACCGAAGGTGTGAAACTGAAATTTGGTGCTATAGGCGCTGTCATGGGGCGGTTTCCTCACTGTCCTGTAGTACTCGCGCAAAGCAGTGTCG
Source organism: Steinernema khuongi (assembly GCA_016648015.1). NCBI lineage: Eukaryota > Metazoa > Nematoda > Chromadorea > Rhabditida > Steinernematidae > Steinernema > Steinernema khuongi. Next base: position 103,139 of record JADLIF010001169.1, read on the forward strand.
TTCATGACCAGTTCCGGGTAGCCGATGTTCCATTGCATGAACAACAACTGAAAGCGAACCAGTTCAGAGAAGCATCTATGATACAGAGCAATACAGAGCAATGCGTAGCTGTGGCAACTGCCCAGGTTTGAGGCACCACAATGGGCGTTATGACTTTACCGTCAATTTCAATTTACCGCAAAATTATATATTTTACAGCTAATTTTAAGGAAACGCGTCTTTTAATTTGAACGAAAGACCGAAGTTATTCTATGCCAACCTTAATTAGCAAAACATCAGTGGCGGTATGCACAAAAAAGTGGCAACCCTGCCAGGCAGCCTCGTGGAAAGCACAAAAGTTGGGAGGGTTCCCACTGGTAAGGCTGGCAGGCCACCGTTTTGATGCGCAACCGCAACCCGTGGCGCCATGCCAACCTAAATTAGAAAAACATAAAGTTACTTTAGAAGATTTAAGGTAAGGTATATCTGGTAAGGCGTGACTTCGAATTTGGCGGCAAACTGAAATTGGCGGTAAAGTCGTTTGGCGGTAAAGTCGGGTGGCGACCCCAATGCACCTTTGCTTCTGGACTAGCATCTGAGGAACACAGCACCCCTCAACAGGTTATCTGACAAAAGTAAGTTAACAGGACACCCACCTTCTTGATTGCGCTCCTTTGGACACTTCCTTCCATCCAGCTGTCCTGAAGCATGTCGACCATCGACATATTCACCAGCCTTGCCATCTCCTTCACTTCGGCGATCATCTCCTCCGACACGTACTCCCTCGCGTACACGGCACTTGTCGCGTAGAAGAGCATGCCCGGGAACGAGCTCACGACCGCCGCGCACCCTTCCTCTATTGGTAAGTTGACCACCTTGTTCCTATTCATCACAGCGATCATCTGGAACCCAAGAAGGTCGTCTTTCCTGGAGCAGATGGCTCACCTCGGGGACCACCGCGTATTGTCCTCGTAGTTGGAGCTTGTCCAGGTACTGGCTCCTCATGACCCTCCAGAAGATGTAGTTCACCATCGCTCTCTTCTTGGTCTTCCAAAGCCGCACGAGCGTTTCCATGTACTGGGTGGCGGCCATGACATCCGGGTCTTCTGGGCATGGGCCATAGCTCCCGAGGATATGTCGGAAGTCAATCTCCGGGAACTGCAGGCTTAGTTCGCTGATCTTCGTTCTGACCAAGGGCGATCTGGCCTTCAACAGTTCCGTCTCCAGTGCGAACATGTCGTCGATCTCGGCGCGACTGACGGGGCCGGGCGCACAAGAAACAGCGGTATAACCTCCTTGTCGCGCCATGAACTCGTCCCTCAGTAGGCTCACTTTCTCGTAGATGTAGTCCTTGTGCGCCTTGACATGCTCAGCGTACTTCTCTGGCTCTGTGTAGATTCGAGAGCTGGGAATGTCCGTGATGCCCGGTCCAATCTGAAGGAGTTCAAATAGGCGAGGAGTAGGAAGCTTCTAGCCACCTCTAGGGTATACGAGCGATGATCTTCGCCGGGCGTAACGCGAACGAAGAACATGGCGTCGTTCTTCGCTATCCGGAGGAGTGGCGTCAAGCTGTGATTAGTTCCCGGGCACTTGTCCAGAAGGGGCCAACCACCCCACCACTTGATTCTCCTCAACAGGTGGGCCACGCGGTCCTTGGTGTCGTCAACACACATGTGAAAGGCGAACTTAACGTTCTTGAGAGCTATGCCGTCGGTTAAGCTTGCGTCGTTGTAGACCTCTGTAGGAACGTCAGGTTCAACAGAGGTCTGACACAGGAAGGAACCTACCTATCATCTTCTTGTAGATGTCTCGCTGCGCCTTCTTCAAAGTGCTCGTGGCGGTCTCTCCAAATTCGTAGTCGTTGTTGATTCCGTAGTTTCCACAGGCGTATTCATAGAAGTCGTCACAAGGGTCGACGTTCCGATTCATGGAACGGCTCAAAAGCTTGCCAACGTCGCTGTACTCGGGGGATATGTCAAAGAAGGTTTTGGGAGTCAATAGGAAATGCAGAAACAGGTTTGTCTTGTTGACCACCTGCCAGTTCCAACCAAGGACACCATGGAGCTGCAGAAGCAGGGCTGCACGAAGCAGCAACGTCGCCATCCTGGAAATGAGAATAAGCGAGTAGGAAGCTCTTTTGTGGGCTGGTGGGAATCGACGGGGCGGGTCTTCAGATCGCTTTCTGAGAGTGACGAATTGATGTGTTGCATTTTGCGTACATGGATTGATTTTGACGGAGAGATCCAAAATGCCAATTTCTCATTGGGTACCTCAGATAGAACGAGAGCGTATTAAATGCTTTTTTAAATGACACCATGACCTTCTCCACGGCTCTTTTGTGTTGTAAATGTATGTAAAGAGCGTTTTCTTTGGCGCATTCGATGGCCGAGCTGTCATCCTTCAAAAAACAACGGGTTGATCTTTTTGGAAGTGTCGACAGTGGCCTATTAAGATTGCTTTTTCTGGATTTGTCTTTCCCGTTGAAGTAGATACGCCACCCGGCTGGATCAGACTCACAAGCCGCGAGACGAAATGACACATACACTTTAAACGGCTTCCCATTGAATTCCATGAATCAACGTCATGAATCAACGAACATGTTGATTCACTAAGAATCCGCAAATCTCACGATACGTGGCGTTAGGCAACAAGAGCATCTTTAAGGTCACAAAAGGTTCGGAAAAAGAGAAATTTTGTCTAGCCGGTGGTAAGCTTTTGGTCACGAATCATCCGAATGACTATGAAGCCCGTGTGCCCCGGAAAAGTCGAAGACTGGTGCGCCGGTGTTATATAAGACATGCGGAGACAAAACATCGGAAAGGTGGGAAGGCGAAAGAGAAGGGAGAATAATGCTAACAAAGCGAAACAAACATAAAACAAACTGATGAGTGGTCCAAACAAAGTCCGTTACACACTGCGCTGCTTCGGAGCTTGGTCGGTCGGTTCGGAGAGACAGAAACTGTCCGTCTATCAGACTCTGTCAAACTGTCTGTCTGGCCAGAGATCAGCTTTTGCACTGCAGGTGGTAACAAACCACTGAATGTTGTTGGGTCTGCTTGCATATAGAAACACTGAGAAATCTTATGTGTGCTTCTAGCATTTTTGCAAGGCCAAGTGACTTCCTTGCCTCCTTGCATATTACATCTTTTCAACACCGAGTGACTCGGATAAAGTTGAAGTTTCGTCTTTCTAGTAACATCGTCTCGTACAGCAACAGCGTTTGTTTAGGTGTACTTCTTGCATTTTGTTCTCCACAAACGCTCTTCCTTTACGAATCCTCAGAGGAGAATATCTCGGGGAATTAATGTATTATTGTCAGAAATGACCCGTCGTTGCTGGTGAGGAATGTATCCTACCGCTTCACCGTCAGCAGCAAAGACCGTCAACACAATTCCAGACGCTTGAATGCGCTCCTTGGCCCAAGTCAGAAATGAAAACGCGAAGCAAATCCTTCTTAATGACACACACATTATCAACATCGAGTCAATCTCAGGGCATGGCCGGTCACGAGGGGATTCTCAAGCTTCGAAGCTCGTCACGTCTGTGAGGAGTCGTGGTCGGTCTTTCGGACGACCACTGTAGCGGTCTTCCGGTTGTCCGCCCGTTCTCATAAACCAAATCTCTGAAATTCACTCGATGAACGCACTGCAGGAGTGGATTCCTACTCAGGATCGGTGAACATGGCACAGGGCTTCTGGCGGACCATCTTCGACTCTGCGTGGCAATTAAAGGCCTTCGCGAACTCCCTGGAGTTCCCGAGCATTCCGTTGACGCGGTGGCGGTCGGGAGCATGCGAGTCCCACGAGTGGCGTTCAATCTTGTCCTCCCTCGTGTTTTTCGCGCAGAAAAACTAAAGTCGTCTTTAAGTGGGGTTCCAAACTCAATCGTGAAGTCACCGATGAAGCAGCCACGAAGAACAACTGCTCGTTCGTTAGGTGCTCAATGCCGGGCACTCGAGGCTCTTCGTCCTGTCCCATCGAGGCAAGATAGCTCCAGTAGGCCTGCAAGAAGCTTGTCAGCCATAACGCACTTTGAACCTACCTTGTAGGCTATGTCTATGTTCGAGTCGGCGATGTTCTCAGAGAGGGTCTTCTCGCCGTCCACGTAGAGGTCCGTGTCTTCGATACGGTAGCCGTTGAACTGATCCACGAAGCACTTCGCGCGCCTGTTGTACTCGGCCAGGGACGCGCTGTCCCACCAGTTAGTCTTGATCCCGATCTCGTCATACTCCTTGCCTAGAGGATCATGTTTTTAAAGGCTTTTGCATAGTCTTGGATCAGATCACATTGCTCGAGCTCCCGCTCTACTACAACGTCCCACAGCGATCATCAGAATCTGATCCGCGGATCACATTTTTGTTCGAGCAATGTGATCTGAACCGAGACTATAAACAAGCCTTAACAATTTGCCTCCCTAATCAACCTGGGCAATCATAGCATGTAGCCCTTAAGAACGAGGGGGACTGCCTACCTGTCACGTCGAAAGCGTGAGTCATCTCATGGGCGAGGGTGGCTCCAATGGTCCCAAAGTTCACGGCGCGAGGATAATCCACTCCGAAGAGAGGCTCGTGGAGAAGACCAGCTGGGAACTCCATCGCGTTCTTCTCGTTGCTCAGGTGGGCGTTGGCGAACTGGGCCGGGTAGATGAATCGTTCCCGATCGAACGGTGCTCCGAGAAGGTCGAACTCCTCTCGGAGCCTGAACCTAAGGATGAGCTCAATTATGTTGCTGTAGCGGTATTCGCTACGGATGTCAAGCTGAAAATCGGTGATGTGGGAGTTAGTAAAGAGCGGTCTTCTTACGTCTTTGTAGTACTCGTCCAAAGCAGTGTTGTTCATGATCCATTCCGGGTAGCCGATGTTGAATTTCATGTAAGACAACTAAAAACGTCCAATTTAGGTATTTTACTATTCGTTTCACCGCCCTAACGGGCGGCTTGCGGCTCCCATGCTCCTCTAACCTACTTCTAGATTTTCCTTCTGTTCTACTTACCTTTGAATTTGCTCTTATCCCTTGCCCACTTCTCCTCAAATCTGCTCCTCCTGTAAACCTCTTTTTCCCTTTCCCATTGACTGGGCCACCCTTGTCCATTGCCCACTGTCTCCACCTTAGCCTAACCTTAGCACCACCCTAAAACGTACCAGTTTAGGAATTTTAAGGGGTGGAGCTGCAAATTGAATTTAGGAACCCGAGTTTGTGTTCACTGCTCAAGAACTGATCTGAGGGGGGCAGTTGGAAACGCTCCCTTGTCAGGACCTGAGCTTTGCTAATAAGAAGGAAAACACATACCTTGGCATATGATTGTAACTGGGCGCCTCCTTTCATCCAAGTTCGATGAAGCATATCTATCATAGCCGTCTTAACCGCCTCCGACATCTTCTTCACTTCGTCGATCACCCTTTTTGACACATACTTCCTCGCGTACAAGGCACTGGTCGCGTGGATGGGCATGTCCGTGTACCAGCTTATGACCGTCGAGCATCCCTCCTCTACAGGGAAGTTGACCATCTTGTTTCTGTTCATCACGGCGATCATCTGGAACCCGAGAAGGTCGTTCTTATCACCATACACTACCCACCTTGGGAACGACCGCGTATTGTCCTCGTAGCTGGAACTTGTCCAGGTACTGACTCCTCATGTATCTCCAGAAGACGTAGTTCACCATCGCTCGCTTCTTGGTCCTCCAAAGTCGAATGACGGTGTCAATATACTTGGTGGCGATGTTGACATATGGGTGTATCTTGAAGAAGGCAACCGCCTTAGGTCCGCCATAGTGCTCGATGATCTCCATGAAGTTTATGTCCGGGTACTGTAGGCTCATTAAGCTGATCTCCTTCTTGACCATGGAACTTCTGGCCTTAAACAGTTCCGTCTCCAGTGCGAACATTTCGTCGATCTCGGCGCGACTGACGGAGCCGGACGCGCAAGAAGCACCACGGTTCGCAATGAACTCTTTCCTCAGCATGTCCACCTTTTCGTAAATGTAGTCCTTGTGCGCTCTGATCTGTTGGACGGACTTCTCCGGCTCCTTGTAGTTACGAGCGCCGGGAATGTCCAGTTTGCTGGGCTTGATCTGAAGGAGTTTGGGTGACCAAAGACTAGGATGGGCCCACCAACCTCTAGGATATGAGCACGATGTTCCTCGTCAGGACTCACACGGAAGGAGAGGAGAGCGTTGTTCTTGGCTAGCATGATGAGTGATGTCAAATTATAGTCCATTAAAGGGCACTTGTTCAGAAGTGGCCAGCCGCCTGCGTTTCGGACGCTCGCCAGCAAGGTGCGCACACGGTCCTCAGTCACGTCGGTGCACTTGCGGAAGGCGATCTTCACCTTCTCGATAGCGCTGGAGCCAGAGTGTTTCGGGTCCTTGTAGAGCTCTACAGGAACATCGGGTTCAAGGTGGTCTTGGCACAGAAAGGAACCCACCGACCATCTTCTTGAAGATGTCCTCTTGCGCCTTCCGAGAAGTGCTCACGATGGTCTTCCCAGAGGAGTAGTCGTTGTTTCTGCCGTAGTTTCCACACGTGTACTCGTAGAAGTCGTCGCAGGGGTTTGCATGCTGGTTCATGGAACTGTTCAAGAACTTGCTGACAGCGTAGTATCCCGGGGACCGGCCCGCTGGCGCTTTGTTACTCAATAGGAAGTGCAGAAAGAGGTTTGCCTTGCCGGCCACCTGCCAGTCCCAACCAGCACCAAGGACGCCATGGAGCTGTAGAAGAAGGGCTGCACAGAGCAGCAGCGTAGGATGCTCCATCTTGGAAATGGGAATAAGTGAGCGAAGGAGCTTCTTTGGGGATGGATGGGCGGGTCTTCAGATCGCTTTCTAAGATGAGATGACCGAATTGATGTGTTCCATTTTGCTTCTGGCTGTGCACCAGACGTTTTCTTTTCCTATTCGGATTGATCTGGGCGGAGGAATCATCAGAAACCTTAGGCAAGCTTCCTGTGTTACTGGTGTACCTAATGACTAGACCAAGACTACAGTGTCGAGTTTTCAGGGGCATCGTCTTCTACGGTGAAACTGTGTATATATGCCTTTCCTTTACAACTTCTCATAGGATACTATATCCTGGGGACAGCACCTCCGGGTATTGAGGTGTCATGCCTGACCTTTGGCCTACACAGTGTCTTATGCAGCTATTGGTCACATTCGTCAGTTACTTGTTTGTTCTAATAACTAATAAACAATTTCTGCCCCTCTTCTGTCAACTGCTACTCAACAACGGGAATTTCCATGTTCCAGAAATTTACTGCAAATGCCAAAAGAATGAAGATCGTGGGGATGTCCTATAATTTTAACCCACGTGGGGAAGGACACTTTAACTTCTTTGGGCCAAATGGTGATGATTTCTTTCTGAAATGTTTTATTTTGCTTTCTTTCCATGTCTTTTGATACGATCTTTCACGTGGTGGAAATCATTCGTTTCTAAAAGCTCTCGAAGTTGGTTATGTTGAAAAAGGATTTTTGATTTTTGTTGTATGTTTTACTGTATTATGAGAAATAGGTGCTCATGAGAAATCCTTGTTAATGCCACACATATCACCAACAACGAGCGAAAAGTAAGCATCGATATAAGGTAGAATCCCGGGGAATGGCCGGTCACGAGGGGATTCTCACGCTTCGGAGCTCGTCGTGTCTTGTGCCGCCAGGCCGCGGAGTCGCGCCTGGCTTCCTGGTCGTCCATCGCGGGTCATCGCCGTCCGCAAATGCTCTGAAATCCACTAGTTCAACTCAATGCATGGGTTGATTCCTACTTAAGATCGGTGAACATGATACACGGCTCCTTGCGGACCATCTTCGACTCTGCAGGGCAGTTGAAGACTCTCGGGAACGCCCTAGAATTCCTCATCATCCCGTTGACGCGGTGCTTGTCGGGCGAGTGGATGTCCCATGTGTGGCGTTCAATGCGGTCCATAAGTGTGTTCTTCGAGCAGTAGAACTGAACAGGTCTTCAAGTGTAAGCACGAAACTCGTTCACCACAGTTCTTACCGAGCCAGTAGCCAAGAAGAACAGTTGGTCCTTCGTTAAGTGCTCCAAGCCGGGCACTCGAGGTTCGTCTTCCTTTTCTATCGTTCCAAGATAGTTCCAATAGGCCTGGGGAGAGCTCGTCATCCAGAGTGCATTTGGAACTCACCAAGAAGGCGACGTCTATGGTGGAGTCGGCGATGTTCTCGTCGAGGGTCTTGTGTCCGTCCACGAAAAGGTCCGTTCCGTCGATACGGTAGCCGTCGAACTGATCCACGAAGCACTTTGTGCGCTTATCGAACTCGATCTCCGACTCACGGTCCCACCAGTCCGCCAGCTCGCCCTGAGCGTTGAAGTCCTTGCCTGAAGAACAGTTTAGAGACACTACTTGGTACGTTTCTCAGTTTGAGCATTAGCACAAGTCAGAAATCACATTCGACATGTTAAGCTGTGGATCTACGAGTAGGTTCCCCTCAACCAATGTCGTATATCGCCATAGAAAAAGAGAAGATCTAAACGCCCACCTGCCATATCGAAGGCGTGAGTCATCTCATGGGCGAGGGTGGCTCCAATGGTCCCGAAGTTCACGGCGCGAGGATAATCCACTCCAAACAAAGGATCATTGAGAAGACCAGCTGGGAATTCCATCGCGTTCTTCACGTCACTCATGGCGGCGTTGACAAGCTGAGCCGGGAATTGGAATGCTGTACGATCAATGGATGTTCCCAGCAGGTTGAAGTCCTCTCTGATGCTGTACAACATGGTCCTGTCAATTATGTTGCTGTAGCGGTAGGTACTTTGGATATCAAGCTAAAATTTGGCGCTACAGGAGCATGTGAATATGCCTGCCTCACGTCTTTGTAGTAATCGTCCAACGCAGCGTTGTTCATGATCCATTCCGGGTAGCCGATGTTCCACTGCATTGACCACAGCTAAAAACGAGGATGTTCAGAAAAGGCTCTGGGATCAAAGATGCTCTTCGGGCACCTTGGAACTTGTAGGACACACACCTTGCGAATTGCTTGATTCCTCACTCTCTCCGTGAGCCAGCTTTTCTTAAGCAGTGCTTCGAGAGAAGCTCTGACGTGCTTCGAGATCTCCTTCACTTCTGCGATCATCTCCTTCGACACATACTTCCTGGCGTACAAGGCACTTGTTGCGTGGAAGGGCATGTCCGTGTACCAGCCTATGACCGTCGAGCATCCCTCCTCTACAGGGAAGTTGACCATCTTGTTCCTATTCATCACAGCAATCATCTGGAACCCAAGGTCGTCCTTTCAGCAGCATATGTAGATGTCTCACCTCGGGGACCACCGCGTATTGTCCTCGAAGCTGGAACTTGTCCAGGTACTGGCTCCTCATGTACCTCCAGAAGATGTAGTTCACCACAGTCCTCTTCTTGGTCTTCCAAAGACGCATGACGGTGTCAATATACTTGGTGGCGACGTAAATGGTTGGTTTCCTCTTGAAGAAGTCGACCGCCTTAGCCCCTCCGTAGTGCTCGATGATCTCCAAGAAGCGGATGTCCGGGTAAAGGGCGCGAGCTTTTGTCAGCGCCATTCGTATTGACCCACTTCTTGCCTTGAACAGTTCCAGCTCCAGATCGAACATGTCATCGATGTCAGCGCGACTGATCGGACCACTCAGGCAAGAATCACTTATTCTTCCCCTCTCTTTTCTCCTAAGGTCTTCTTTCAAAAGGCTGACTTTCTCGTAGATGTAGTCCTTGTGTGCCTTGATCTGCTGGACGGACTTCTCCGGTTGTCTGTAGTTGCGAACGCCAGGAATGTCCAGTGAACTGGATGCAATCTGAATGGCATTGATAAGGGTTAAGCACAAAAGATAGAACATGCTGTAGTGTGCAGTTGAAAAAAAAGCCAGAAATCGCCTAACGTCGGTTATATACCGATACAAAACACGTTTTCACTTTAAGGAACCTAAAACACGAAGCAATCCTCTGATTAATCCAAGCCTCTTCTACAAAACCCATCACTTAATTCCAGCTCTGACTGTCCGGAAGTGGTCTAACAGTGGGTATATACCTCGTGGATATAGGGAATTCAAAGATTACAGCTTTAAACATTTCACAGTGACTTTTAATGTGCCTACTGGGCGGTTAAACCCACCTCCAGCATGTGCTCACGAGTTTGGAGATCAGGCTCAATGATGAAACTGATGAGCGCTCTGTCCTTCGCCAGCATGATCATCGACGTCAAATTGTGATTCATTTCCGTGCAGCTGTTCAGAAGTGGCCAGCCGCCTGCGTCTCGGACGCTCGCCAGCAAGGTGCCGACACGGTCTTCGGTCTCGTCGATACACTTGCGGAAGGCGATCTTAACCTTCTCGATAGCGCTGGACCCGGAGTCGGTCGTGTTCTTGTAGAGCTCTACAGAGTCGTCAGAGGTGCTTTGGCAAGATCAAAGGAACCCACCGATCATCTTCTTGTTGATGTCTTGTTGCGCCTTCTTCAAAGTGCTCACGGTGGTCTTCCCAAAGTCGTAGTCGTTGTGGATTCCGTAGTTTCCACAAGCGTATTCGTAAAAGTCATCGCAAGGGTCGACGCTCTGGTTCATGGAACTCAGCAGGAACTTGCTGACGGCATGGTATCCAGGGGAAGTGCCGATTGCTCCTTTGGAGGTCATCGGGAACTTCATGAACAGGTTTCCCCGTCCCGCCGCTTTCCAACTCCCTCCGAAGCCCAGGACGCCATGGAGCTGTAGAAGGAGGGCTGCACAGAGCAGCCACGTAGGACGTTCCATCTTAGGAATGGAGATAAGCGAGCGTGGAGCTTCTTTGCATCTTTGTAAGAATCGACGGGGCGGAGAGTCAGATGCCTTTCTTAAATGTGAAAGTTGAATTAATGGCTTCCATTTTGTGCGTTGCAGGGTCGTCGATGCTCCTTCTCAGCTCCATTTTCCCCTCCGAATCTCAAAGTGGACAGAGACTTCAAAGAACGAGTCCAACAGATTGCGTCCGTACCCTAATACCCCTTTGTGCACCTCAGTACTGACAGAAATAGTCCGGAGAACGGATATAGTCCAATGGATAGGATACTCCAAGGCCGAAGCATCTGGGTTCGGGTTCAAAAGCTTCAGATCACCCCACCCAAAGCCGGATTCATCCCTACTCACGAGTCCGCGATGATCCATGAGAATCGTTGCAGGACCTCACCTCGTTTTCCTGAGCACAACAATTTGGCTTCGGGCTTACTGTATAACTTCTTCACCTTCGGGTCTGCGACCTCCTTCTGTCTGGTTGGATTCGTCTGTCTCGCAAGTGCTCGGGACTCATCATTTTAAGAATTAGACACCTTGCGCGCGGTCGGTGTTTCTTTCTCGCTTCTGCCTCACTCTTCATTCTCTCCAGAAGATGTTTCTCCCGTCGCAAAACGTTACTACCGATACAATGAGGGCCCTGGACGGGACAATAGACCGGACTACTTCTAATCGCCTCTTCGACTACCCGCCCGGACCCAATGAGAATATGGTAAACTCGTACTACAACGACTCACTGCTGGGAGAAACGCGAGCGTTACCGACACCCATGGATCAAACAATATCGAGAACCACAAGGAGCGTGGTCGTTAATAACAGCGTCGTAAGGATATCGTTCTTCTTTGTTTATTTACTCCTTTCGTTAAGATCCATAGGATACGAAGCCAGAACATCTCACGGAAGAATACGATCAACGAGGAGAATCCCGCGACTTATTCCGCTTTCGACGAAACGATTGCCGTACCACCGCGAACACCTTCCCTTCTCGAGGACATCAAAATTGACAGCAACGATAAAGCATCCTCGGTAGGTCCACGAACCTTTGGAATACGTCCTACCGGATCAACTTAATCAGGTGCCGTTTAGACCGCGACCCTTGACAATCGTCGACCAGTACAGAGAACTGAAGATATCGTCGCTGGCGGATGTGCTGAAGTGGAAGAAGTTCTGGATGACGTCGGAGACGCGGACCATACTGCCGATCTTATCAGAATGCTCCAAGGACATCGGCACCGCAATGGACCAATGGACGCTGCTTGTGTATCTGTCGGATGAAAGCGTGGAACGGATGGAGGTGGTACTGCAGAACGACCTCCTAGAGGAGCTGCTGGGATTCACCGTGAAACATTGCAAAGTGAGGTAGTATCAGCCCTAATGTTCTTTATTTGTGGCTAATTAGGACCTTAGCCGGAGGGGGAAGCACAAGGAATTGGCGCGGTGCATGGATAGAGCGCGTGAAGTCCTCAATATCTTCAAGCGATTGGATCTCGTCTACACCGTTGAATTCTCCCCAGCTCCGAACTGCACGCCGATTGTAAAAAAGGTAGATAATTTGGCTCGAAAGCTTTCATTTTGCTGATCTATGATTTAATAAATCCTAATAGTGGAAAATGGCAATTTTACTGCAGCAGATCGAGTCTGTATTGACTCTACTGAATGAAACTATTCTGATTGAAGGACAGCAGAGTTCTAATCCGGGATGCTTCCAACGACGGACTATCCTTCTTTGGCATAGCGCTCACGGCAAATTTCGTCCTCGAGATTGAGCTTGCCGGTTGAGCCAGGATACGGAGCGCTTGGCGGTGAAGCATGGGGTACATATTGCCCTAAATGTGCATGCCTTATCACCAATCAGGTGAATCGCTTACATTGGCGATCCAAAACCGGATCGTGTCAGTTCTTGAGTACTGTGATGCCTGTTGTGCTTCTCTGTACGTCCGAACTTCTTCGGGTGCCATCTCTTGAATGGACCTGGATGGTTTTGTCGGAGCTACCTTCTTCTGCGCAGCGTACAGGCGTCTACAGAACTCGGGAACGTCCTAGAGTTTCTTGTATAACAGAAAGTTCGCAAGGCTGGTGTACCTCCATGTCCTCATCCATGGTGCTTGTGGCGTGTAGCGCTTTGCTGGAATCAGCGAGTATCCTTGTCAGGAGCAGCTCTTCGGCGTCGGCGATTTCTTCAGGTGTCAAAGTAAAGAAGAAGTTCGGATCCAAGTACGTGGCTAGCAAGTAGCGACTACCAACGTCTGGCGGAGCCACTCTAAGGAAAGACTGCAGGTGTAGCGCTAGTGCTCTCTTAAGCTCAGAAGATCCATCGATGTCCTAAATGCGACCAGAAATAAGCGGTTCTCAAGATGCTGGTCCTACCTGCTCTTGAAGTTGGAGTAATTGGTCTTTGACGAATGGGAGAACGGACGAAACGGTGACTTCGTCCTGGTTCTCCATAAGCTTCGAGAACTTCTCAAGCGGAGTGACTATCTTGCACATTTGCTGAGCGAATGCGATGTCGCTTTCTTCCAAGTGGAGAACGTGGTTCAGAGGGAAGTTCCACCTGTAATCAGTTATGACGTAAGCTCTTCTATGGTTACCTACCACGTGATCAAGGAAGAAGAATAAAGGTCCTTCTCAAGGACTTTCAGAAGTTTGCGTCCAGAAGATTCACACGTATCTAGAGCTCTATTCAGTGCTGATTCCAGGGAGTGCATGAAGCAGGGAGTCCTTTTTGCAAACACTGCCTCAGAACCTTGAGAAGAGGGTCCTTCTACACCCTGTAACTGCTCCAATAATCGTCTGTTGCATTCCATTTTAGAGTCCGAGTCCGAGGTCGTTCTTAAGATTGATAATTCGTCCACACCATTGAAGGTCTTGACAAGCTTCCTGTGGCCTCCGATGACAACACCCTCCACATGGGAGCTTTCCAGGTCAAACTCGGCCAGCACTCTTAAATGACATGGCACTTGAAAGGGAAACAAGAGCCTTAACCCACCTGTTCACCACCTCCACCATATCATCGAGACAGTACTTCTCAGGAAGTGGACGCATATCCAACAACGGTGACAGGATCCTTCCTTTCTCCTTCGAAACGAAGTGCGCACTGACGCTCAAGAAGGACGTTCCATGCTGCTCCGCCGTCCAAATTGCCGTTGACAGTGAGACTCCTTCGCTTCCTTGCATAGCGTCGCATATTCTCCGCTTCACATCACTGTACTGCCGAAGAAGAGATACTTGGAGCTGCTCGCTATCTGGAAGCTCGAAGGCCGGATTCAGGAGTGACGCAAACTGTCGGAATTCGGGCCGATCCACCACGGTAAGTGGCAAGGACGTGTTGGCGAAGAGATCGGTGAGTGCCTGAAGGGGCTCTTGCCCACTGCCCTGGGGTGACGAAGCGAGTGGAGAAGGAGCTGGACGAATCAAAATGGACGAAATAGCACGGTCGTCCAGTCTCGGCTTCTTCAGCATGTTCGCATGACAGCGCTCGAGGTGGTCTCTGAGAGTCGACGGGTACTTGGAATAAGGCCTGTTGCAGAATCTACATGAACATGTGCTATTGGATCTGCCATCGAAAAGCCAACCTACATGCATACAGCTTTCTCCGAATGGACATTGTACTCGAAGTAATCCCAGACTGTAGAGTTTCGTTTTCGCCCTCGCTTCGACTTCTTGATGATCTTGGCAGTTGCTTGCAGTGGCTGGATACGAGAACGTGATGCTGTTTGAAGAAGCTCAGATTGTTCCGAGCTGTGAAGACTTTCCTGGGCTTCTTCGCTGCTGAAAAATAAGAAGCATAGTGAAGAGGACATGGAGATGTTTTTGTGGGATACGGTACTGTCGGAAAAATTCATAGAATTCTTGTTCCAAAAAAAAAAATCACTCACAGATTCTGGTGTTCTAAGGGATCCTCTGTGTTCTGGTTGGAGAACAGATCTTGCAGAGCTTGTAGGCCAGCCAGCGCACCCGATGACTCGCTTCCTTCCTCGCACAATCTGCTGTTCCACTCCTCCTTATGGCAATGTTCAAGGTGGTGTCTCAACGTCGACGGGTACTTCGAGTACGACCGTTGGCAAAGTCTAAAGTAGTCTTCGGTCTTCTTCCAAGTTCATAGCCACAGTACTCACGTGCAAACGGCTTTACCCTCAAGTGCGCTATACTCGAAGAACTCCCACACGGTCGATTTGTTCTTTCTGATGCGTCGGGCTTCCGGTGGAGGTGGAGTGCCGACCGCTGGCGGCGGTGGAAGATCGGCTACTCCCGCTGCGGCGTCTTGAATCGCGTTCAGCATGAGCCTATCCAGTTCGCTTTCCTCTCTGAAGTGATGTCGATTTCAGGTCATCTCAATTATTCTTCAAGATTAACGGAGCAGCTACAATTTCCTCAAAACAAACAATTCGAGCGTTACTTAGCTTCAGCCTCAACTCTTAGCCCTAGAATGGTAAAAGTACTCACCGTTCCATTGTTTCCACCGGTTCTTCCTTCACTGCATAACCTGGAAGAAGCTCGAGACTTTGAGACCAAGGCACTGCGGTCTCATTCAAGGTCAATGGACCAATACTGTTCCCTTCTGGCACTCGATCGACACACTCGTCCTTGTGGAACCTCTCCAAGTGGCACCTCAACGTCGATGGATATCTTGAATATGGTCGATTGCACAATCTAAAAGGAGGTCATGTCTTGAAACGTGGACACCACTTACGTGCATATGGCTTTCTTATTAGGTCCACCATCAATGAAGTAGTGCCACACCGAAGACTTGTTTTTCCGGCCACGTTTGATTCCACTCGAAGCAGCTTCCAATTGTGGCTCCACTTCTACCCGAGGGCTTTCCGCTTTGCTGGTAGTCGGCACCTGGGAGGATTCGTTGCTTGGATACATCGCGATGTTTTCAAATTGCTCATCGTTCTGCATTTCTCGATGCACTCCTGAAACCTTGGACTGGATGAAATGGAGGTCTTACACACCCTTAGTGATGTTAAGATGCTACCTGCGCGCTCGCCGTTATTCGGTGAGTAGCACACCTTGCAGTTTTCAGTTTCCTTCCCCCGTTTTATCGTTTAAAATGAGAAGTAGCCCTGTTTTTGGAAAAAAAAGTATGGCCCTTTGCCCCGACAAATGCAGATAGAACGGCCTTTCTTAAGGAGTTCAAGTGGAAAGGCTCACACAACTGCGAATCATTGACGCGAGTGCGATGACGCGCAAAACGGACTTAAAAATAAAGTGGAAAACGACGCAAAGCTCGGCTCGAATCAATCGATTCGAGCGCCGCTGTCGTGCGCCCGTTTGTGTGCGCCACTCGAGTGACAGACGGGAACAGAGACATAGACAGAGACACTGCGGCGGAGAGAGATAAAGACATGGACTATTCGAGTCGCGTCGCCGTTTGAGTCGCGCCGCTGTGGTCGTTCTGAGACTCGTTTTCACACCGAGCTGTCCTGCACCGCTCGCTCGCTGGATTAAGAAGCGTTCGTCCGCTCGATGGATTAAGAAGCGCTCGTTTAGACTCGTTTGTATAATGCTACTCGGCTCCCCGTCACTGACAAGCTGTCACTTGTCTCACCCGGAGATTATACAACTCCCTGATTGTTATGCTGGGAATCACGCCTGGCTCCAAAGCCAGAGATAGATCGAGATTAAGGCTTCCTTAATCTTCCGGATAAACAAGCTCCTTGTGACAGCAATGTTATGTAATTAATGCTTCCAATAAGGATTAGGCAAGCTGCGAAGCGGAAAACAAAGTGGACCCGACTGTCGAATACCGTAACCACGGCCGTGAAAGCGATGATGTCTTTCTGTTTGTGATTACTCAACTTCTTTATTCTACAACACAGAACGCTCAGTTGCTATATGATAAGTACGACGAACATTGGGGACAGAGGCAGGGAACGTAATATCTCTGAAAAGAAGTTCGGACCCTTCTATGCGCCATAGTCGAACTTACATTGTAATAGCACTGCTTCATTTCCCGCTGCTCTTGAGGAGTCGCGATTCTCTGTCCACGCGTACTCATATCGTAGACCATAGCCGTCTGAAACTGGCTCTGTTTAAACTAGCCAATGGACCGCTCTGATACGTTAAAGAAGTAGTAGCACATCCCGTTGTGGACATTAGGCTGCGTTAGAGCTGGAACTGGCATACCGTAGTTCCAGTTGCTGCCACCGTCGTTGTAGGGATATCCACCGTAGTTGTTACTGTTATCATAGTAGGGATAACTGCCGTAGTTGTTGTTACCGGAGTTGTAGGGAAAGTAGTTGTTATTGTAAGGCCAGTAGCTGTAGGTGATACTAGTTAGTGGATGCACACCTACATGAAACTACTTTTGTGGGAATGGAATCGGAGCTGGGTAGTACATGCTTGAAGTGTCATAAGTATTTGAAGAGCTGAAAGAAGAAAGATCAAATCTTAACTCAACCTCAGCCCCCTGAGTCAGATTAGGAGCCTTCAGAGGCCTCTTGACCTGGCGCCTTGCAGTTTTCCATCTTACCTTCCACTCACAAGGGAGTTCACGGCAGCAGCTACTTGCTGGTCTAAGTAGTTACCCACTGAGGATCCAAGAAGAGAATAGATGAGGACCGTAGTCAACTTAAGCATAGTTGCTTGAGAAGTGAGGAACTGAGCGAGGGTAATAGGCCATTTATGGAGCATCTTTATTTACTTAGAAGTGAGGAAGGCAAATATGATCAGCCCCGAAACGATCCCGCGCAAGCCGGTTCTGGCTTCATTCCGCAGTGTATTTGTCGAACCAGCGGATCATGTTGATGGCGAAGTCGGCCTCCACGTCAACCTCATCCAGTGGGTGATTCGACTCCGGATAGCTCAGCACTCTGTAAGGGGATTACTGTAGCTCTGCTGTGATGCGCAATAGCTTACTTATTAGGAACGCCCTTGGCCTGAAGAATTCTGAGGAATCCGCGGTAGTGGGGGACGACACGGAGATCCTTCTCGCCAATCAGCAGCATGTACGGGGTGACAACCTAATTGAAGTAGGGTAATAAAACGCCATACGAAGAACTACCGTACCTTTGAAACGTGGGCAATCGGGGACCTTTCGTACATGGCGGCGACTTGGTCGCTTGAGAGTCCCTTCGTGTAGTCGTGGTCCACTCCCGTTCCTTCCACACTGCACCAGTCCGTGATATCCGTAATCTCGTGCATGGCAGCGATATTCGTGACCGGATTGAGCGCGACGCAGGCTTTGTAGAAGCCGGGGTACTGGCCAACAAGATGGCTCACCAGGAATCCTCCGTGCGATCCTCCGAACAAGCAGACGCGATTGCGGTCAAGGCGCTCATCAGAAGCCAGGACGGTTTCCACGGCGTGCTGGACGTCCTTCACCTCGAGGTCTCCAATATTGCCAGGCAGAGAACGGATGAAGTCGTCGCCGAACCCACTGGAGCCGTGGTAGTTCACCGAGAGAACTGCATAGCCGGCGTTGAGCATCAGTCCGATGTCGCGGCGGGGGAATCCAGCAATCGAAACTCCGTGAGGGCCTCCGTGAGGGAACACAACCAGAGGCACGGATGGTTCATCGTTCGGGAGGATGAGGATGCCTTCGTATGGCGTCGTTCCTTCGCGCTTGAACTCTCGAAGTGACCAGGTGTAATTGAGCAAGTTCTTGTGTTCCTCGACACCGGCGTTCTGCTGCAACCGCTTCCAGATCAGATTCTCTTCGTCGCCCTCCTTCGGCAGCTTCGCAATCAGCATGGACGGCGGTCGGTTCGGAGCGGAAACGACGGCGAGGATGTTGTCGTCGCAGACGTCGTGGACCATCCAGGAGCCGTGAGTGTTGCCGTTGTTGGTCAGCTTTGTTACCTTCCCGGACTCGGTGTTCACCACCACGATTTCGAACTTCGATCTCCAAGTGGTGGTCAGCACCAGGCGCTTGCTGTCGTTGGCCCAACAGCGCTCGGGTTCTTGAGCCATGTAAACGAAGAATCCGGGGAAGTGCTCCGACGATTCCGGAGTGCCGACGATCGGGACGACGACCCTAGGTTCCTTCGTGGCCCAGTCGATGACGTGAAGGGCGAAGCAGGCGTTGTGCGGTCCGCCAGCGGATCGCTGGAAGTAGGAGAGGTGCTTGCCGTCAGGACTGAAGGAGATGTGCTCGATTCCGACGTCCGAGTCGCTGAGCTGCGTCAATTCGGCCGAGTTCACATCGTAATAGTAGAGAGCGCCT
Organism: Steinernema khuongi; assembly: GCA_016648015.1. Classification (NCBI taxonomy): domain Eukaryota; kingdom Metazoa; phylum Nematoda; class Chromadorea; order Rhabditida; family Steinernematidae; genus Steinernema; species Steinernema khuongi. The sequence goes on from JADLIF010001169.1 coordinate 122,025, forward strand.
CTGAATAGGAATACGTATAAGAACTAATATCATGGTGGCCCTGCTTACTTCCTGTTGTTGCAGTAGATCTTTCCCAGCTTGAACGGCTCATTCTTGAGTCCGTAGAAGACGATCCCCTGATCGTTGGGCGCCCACACACTCTGAAGATCGCAGCTGGTAAGATTCCAATGGATACAGGACTTACAAAGAGGGGCGACATATCCGCTGGTATTTGGTCGTGGACGGTGACCGATCCACTGACCACGTCCATTATGCAAAGAACGGGTCTCTTCACCTCCTGGCACTGCTCTCCCCACGATTCCACCAGGGCGAACTTTTCACCCTAAACATGGAACTAAAGATAAGTTTATGCTTCCCCATGCTTATATACCACGCCACTCTCCATGATCTTCTCGTCGTTCTCCCATTCCAGGTCCACGTTGAAGTACTCCGCGGTCTTCACGTTCCTCTCCGCCGTGTAGAGGATATGGCCTTCTCCATAGGACCATTTCAGGCCTCCGAACTCGCCGTTCGGGTGAACAAGGCCGTGCTTCTTCATTCCGGCAACGTCGGCGCAGCAGAGCTCCGACAGGCCATTGGTGACACGGATGAACTGCTTCTTCTCCTTGCCTTCTGGGATGGTCAGCAGCTGCGCCACTTTCTGGTCCGATCGGGAATGAGCAACGGCTTGAGAGCTAAAAGGGTATGCTTAATGAGAAGAAATCCAGTATGACGTGCGTCCCTAGGACTGAACCCTTCTTCATCGACAGAATGGCTCTCGTCAACGCACTTACTTGAAGTAGATCAGCGAAGGGTGAACATTCGCGACGACTTCCAGGTTCTTGTCGAGGACTGACACACTTTGGTACTTCACAATCTTCTTCATCGGAGGCGCCCTATTTGCCCATGTGCTGGTCACCTAAACAAACACAGGTTATCCCACTTTAGCATTTCCACCAGAACTCACTTGGACCACATTATCTCCCTTCGTTATCCGGCCACTCACGGGGATCGGGATCTGTGCGAGGTCCCCGTAGGTGTCCTTCAGCTTCTCCAATGCACGCACTTCGTTCTGCAGCATCCTGGAGGAGAAAAGCGTTATTGGTGTTCTACTCCGCGCTGCAAAACGCGAAAGCAGAGACATAAATCTGTTAACAAAGGAGCCTTTCGATGCTATATCATATAGGATGCGAAAAATAGGTTACGAAAGCAAGGAACAGACGCCGACAACTAATCGATGCGCCGTGTTGTTTGTGCCCAGTGCAACGACGATCGCCGGAGCGGTTGGAAGTTGTGAATCACGAGCGAGGCACGGCAAAACTGAGGGTTCAAAGGTCGGTTGGCCGATAACATAAACAAACACGAATGAAGAAGGTTACTTGGCGCTGCTCTGAGGACAGCCAGGCGACTCCAACGAACGAGCAAAACCGAATGGGGACAGCGAGCGAGAGAGTGGTCAGCAGCGGATAGAGCGGAATACTTCAAACAGGACATTGGCGGAAAGGAAGGCGACGAGGAGAAACTGGGGACAGACCTCCTTAAGCGCGCGCCCTGACCAGTGCAACTTGAAATCCAGCTTTGCTAGCACGAAGCTTAGCACCTAACCTGTGAAACAACACCTGACGCGGAAGAAGCTACATAGAGAGGGAGCAAGGCTACTTGAAAACGTGGGCGGTTGTAAACCAGCAGCGCCTACAAACAGCCTGACCCCACCGAAATTCCTTGAATGGGTTACGGTAGGATCGTGATGGTTCCCATTTCCGGTTTTGAATGGATTTCAGTCACTTCAGTGTTGCTCTTCAGTTTGATGCAAATCGACTATTTTGGAACAATAGCGGTTGCACAGGTTTGCACACTATGTTAATTGTAGTTTGTAGTCCGAGCGCGCTTGCAGCGACACAAACAAAACAGCCGTTGACACGAGTATATCTCCCCCGCCTTGCCTCCTTGTGGAGCTCCAAAGTATCCATATCCTTTCAGATGACTGCTGCTGCCTTAGCCAGGAACATCGCTCGTGTGCGTCAGCACATCACGGAATTCCCGACGATGACCGGCTTCAACAGAATACCGGGAAACTGCAAGGTCGTTTCCGTGGAGGAGGGACGCGTACGAGTGGAGATGGACGTCACGGCGAACCAGCTGAACCCCGTTGGAACGCTGCATGGTGGATGCACTGCCACGCTCGCCGACATCTTCACGACGATGGCTTTGATTGCGACTCCACGAGGACTGCCCGGAGTCTCCGTAGACCTCCACTGCTCGTAGGTTCCACTGCTCCGCCACCTACTCTGACCTTCTGCGCTCTTCAGATACCTTTCCGCGGCAAAGGAAGGCGAAACGATCATCATCGATTCCCAGGTGATCAAAAGTGGTCGGAGCATGGCCTTCACTCGCGCAGAGTTCCTCAAGAAGAGCGACAACTCCCCCATAGCTGTTTGTCTCCACACCAAAGCGATCGTTGAACCGAAGAAGAAGCCAGAAGAAGAGACTGAATGAAGTTTGAATAGGTTCTTACGTTGTTTTGTTTTTATTAATTTCCCGTGAACAAGGCACTTTCTTATAGATTTCTCTATTTCTTCTTCTTTGGCGCGAGATTGAGACCTTCAATGAACGTCTTGTCAATCCCATAGGTCTCTTGAAGGAGGTCGCCGATGAAGGCCACTTGATTGCCTTGCACCAGCACCTGCGGTCCTTCACAATTCGGCTCTCCGTTTACCGTAGTAACGCTTGCTGCCGCGCCATGCTGAATCTTCTGGCAGAACTCCTTGAAGTCAAAGCCATAGACGTCCAAGTTGTTAACCAGTGTGACGACCTTGTTACCGGCGCGCTTCTGGACCTGAAACTCAGAAGGATTATATCTACTTTTTGTGGAAAGAAACGCACCAGGAATGTGATAAGTGGGATCTTCGCGCGCTTCACGATCTCTCGACCGTCCGGAAGCCGGATAACGAACGTCTTCGTCATCTTGTTGAAGAAATGCTGCATGAGTGTGTTCCAGTCCATCTTCTCCGGCGCTCCGGTGGGGACAAGGGCCCGCAGAACATCGTCCAGAGCGACATACTTGTCCATGTTCCGTCCTTGGGACTTTACATAGTGTGTGACAGCATCTCGGACCTGTTTTACGGTCAGAAGGTCACCCTTCCTCACCGAACCGAAGTGCCTAAGCAAGGCGACGACTGGCTCCGTGACGGCATAATACTCCCAGATGACAGGCCCGATGGCCTTCTTTTCCACCACTTCATCAGTGATCCGCTCGTCCGTAACCTCGAAGCTCTTCAGCGCAGGGTGCCACCAATTAACCTGAAGATCATGCTTTGCAATGTGACGCTAAAAGCAGTTACCTCTGAAATCACATCATTCCCCTTGCCCTTCTGGGTGATCTTCAAGATAGGTCCGTCCTTGTACAGCTGATTTACTTCCTTCAAGAACGTGCTAAACTTCTTGTACTTGGTCTTCTTCATATCGAGTCTTTTGCCTTCTGGTATTGTCTTCAGCAAGCAATTACTGTAGAACTGTCCAACGTCGTAGGGAAAAGTCGCCGACTTCGTCAGCCTGTGGATAAGTGCCGCCATAAACGTTCTGTGTAGGAGATCCTCCTGACGCTCGGTCGGTTCTTCGGGCTCTTGTTGTTCTTCTACTTGATCATCCTCGAGAGCCACTTCGGCGAGCTTCTCCGCGACTTCTTCTATCACTTCCTTCTTAACTGGCTCGGCTCCGAGGGCGGGGAAAGCCTCTTCTTCGGTCACAGACGCTTCTTTTAATTGTACCTCCTTAACGGGTGGAGCGACCTTAGAGCCAAACTGCCTGAGATGAGAGTTTTTGGAATATACACTAAACCGTTGTAACATACCATAAGGCGTCTCTTAAAACATGGAACATCTGCACTCCTCTGCCCTGCATTCTGTTCGCGATCATATCATTCGATGACATCAGTGCCCTTCCAATGGCTACTGGTCCTTTGATTTTTCCATCGCTGGTGAGGAGGGATACGGCGACTGGACTGTTGGCTTCGATTGTAGGTAGGGGGAATGAGGGCGACTTTAAAACACCTAAAATTTCTCAGCCTTAGAGCCTTCTAGGGGGAGCATCTAAACGACTATGTGTGCAATCCATGACAAAGACTCACTTGTACAAATCAGATCGATGAGCGACTGGACCAGTAATCCAGAAGCTTATCTCATACTGTACCCTTCAAAACGCATACTTACCAGGAAGCATTAAGTCGGCGCCATTCTCCAGAAACTCGAAGACATTCTCATGCACGTAAAGGACCGGACAAAACGCTTCTGTCAGCCACGTGAGGTACACTGGAATATGCCCGATAAGGACTACAAAACTCAACTTAAGACAAACCTGTGGGAAACAGTTGGTTCTCTCCATCGAATTCGAAGAACAGTGGCTGTCGCTCGAAGACGTACAGATTCATGCGGTTTCCGGTGAAGCCGGTGATCGTGGCGATGGCCAATTGGGACTTTCCAATCGCTGTGCCGACAACATCGTACAGCCTCGAGAGGAACTTCTTTCTGAAAGGTACTTCACGTAGGGAAAGCAGGAAGACAGATCCTTACCGCTCGGAACTGCGCACATTCGTGTTCTTCTTCACGGTGAACGGTTTTTTGAACATCTTGGTCTAATTCTGAAGCAGAAGGCAAGAAAATAAGTAGGAATAACGTCCACGGCTGGGACTTCAGCGGCTCCAGCAGCCCTCAGATTAGAAGCCTGTCGAAATTTTACTTATTTTCGTTGATCGTGTTGAGACCATTTGTGAAAATTTTGGCGAAGAAGGCGCGAAGCAGCTTCTCCCGTGAGAAGATCGCCTCCAAGGAGTTCCTTTCCTTCTGTTTCCCTTTGACGTGCATGCTTTTCTTTTACAGTAATTTCTTTGACTTTGCCTTGCGCAACCGAGTAACTAAATTGCAAATCGAGACGGACTTCTGTCTGACCTTATCGTCTGTGTCTACTTCTATGCCATCCTTTGACCTTAGAGACTAGGATAACGACTCTCTGTAGCTTCTATTGACCGATGTTTCGCGATGCAAAGTATGAAGAAGCTGTCTTACTGTTTATCATTGAGGCGAAGTCTTTCTGAACAGATCTCTGGATCCATATTTCTCACTTTTACGCATCGCTCTTAGTTGTTCACGCATTGATTCACACGTCTCCTTCGTTTTGCTGTTTTAATGTAACCGTTTTCCCAAACTATTCCCACGCAATTTAAGCATGAGCCGCCGCACGAATCCCAGTGAGTTCCTCCGCCAAATCATCGGCAAGCCCGTGGTCGTGAAGCTCAACTCCGGCTCCGATTACCGAGGAATCCTCGCGTGCCTCGATGGCTTCATGAACATCGCACTAGAGCAGACGGAAGAGTACCACAACGGCCAGCTGAAGAACAAGTGGGGAGACGCGTTCATCCGAGGAAATAATGGTAGGTCCTTTCCCAACGCGTGGCGACATCAAAGAGATATTTGTTTCAGTCCTCTACATCAGCACCCAAAGGAGATAAGCGATTTGTTGTTATTTATGTGTAAATTCCTGATTTGTTGTTTGTGACCAACTTCTGCATCTTCCATAAAGCATTGCCGGGATTACTCCTTCTTCTCAGATGGGAACGCCTTGCTATGGAGACACATCGCGATGGGCACGTTATCACTCTTTCTGATGAATTCCGCCCGTGTGAAGCCCATAGACCGACCGCTCTTCACAACCTGGGAATCGATAATGATCGTTTCGCCGAGCTTTGCAGGAGCTGTGCATCTACAAGAAAGGATAGACAGTCTACGAGACAGTGTCTACAAGCACATACGAGACGTGAAGGTCCACGGTCGCCCCTGGAAGCCCTCTTGGCGTCGCCATTAGAGCCGCAGTTGTGAAGATGTCGGCTAGCGTGGACGTACATCCCCCGTGGAGTCTTCCAGTGGAGTTCACCTGGTCCGCTGTGACTTCCACTTCGACGCGAACGCGACCTTCCTCGATGGAGAGGATCCGGCATTCTCCGGCTACTCGGTTAAAGTTCTTCATCCCGGGGAGGTTCTTGATGAACAGACGAGCGAAGTTGATGTTCTTTGTTAGGGAACTCATTTGGGGGAAGGCATATAGGATGGAAATGAGAAAAATAACTATTAGAAGGACCACACACGATGAATCTCGAGATTGTATGGCGGAAGATCAATGGGTGCGGGGTACGGTAGGTTCGCGGCATGAAAGGTGGTCGTAGATGCTTCTCCTTCCCCACTGTCCCTCTTCTTGTTGTTAGCTTTCTTTCAAGCATGTTCCAATTCAACGACCCAGGCTTTCCCCGAGCACTACTTCAGAGCTTCTGAATCTCATTCATTAACGTTTATTGCTTATCACTACCATTCCCATCATTATCTCCGCTACGCTCCGATATAACAGTCATATTGCATCGCTTGTTCTTCATCCGCCGATTCTGGAACCAGATCTTCACCTGGGTCTCGCTGAGGTTCAAGTCTTGCGCTAGCTGATAGCGTCGAGGGCGAGAGAGGTACTTGTTCTCGGCGAATTGTCGTTCGAGTTCGATGAGCTGTTCGCTGGTGAAAGCGGTCCTGGGCCGACGGATTCGCCCCCACGTTTGCCAAGCGTTCACTGAAAGGAGATCCTGGGTTACGGTAGTCCAGTAAAGCGAAAGAAAAGTAGAATGAAGAATTGAGGCGCCATTGAATTAGGGTTTGAGTGCTGGAGATACATGTAAAGCATCAATTCTTTGCTCTAGAACGCTAATAGACCCCAAACACAGAACTATGCGCTAAGACATAAGCTCCCATAAGACGCTGACCATGATAGTTAACTTCTAGCTTTTCCTCGTTGAACGTCTTCGTTCTTTGATGTTTCCAACGGAGCGCTACCGTAACCCTCCCCCTCAAAATTAAGTGTTTTCGGAAAACAACATAAAACGCGATTCTGCGTCGACGTTTCCCGAGGCGCCATCGCTCACGATTCGCCCTTTCGCCTAACGCTTATTCGCGCAAATCATTTTTCTTTCACACGCGCCGTTTTCAATTGTGAAATTTGGCGGCGATGATTGAGCGGTTGCTTTCGGCGCGCGCCCGCGGGAATTGTCCGCACCCGTCGGCTACATGACAGGCTCTAATTGTTTTCGGACCGCAACCAATTCCCCACTGATCGTCGCTGATGAACTACGGTAGCGCCGTTCTGGACGGTACTTGAGAGAACTGATGGCTCTGAGTTGATTTGGTGCAAAGGGGTGGAAATGAGGAGCTGTAAATGAGCTGAAACGTGAGAGAACCGATAGATCTGGCAATGAGTGTTATCTAGATGGGACTTGCAAGCATTGCGACGGCTTAACTGGAAACTGATAAGATTTAAAACGTTCTATACATAAAATTACCATTAGTTAACCTAGATTTTCAGAGATCTTCTCATCGGACGATCTTTAAAACAAAATTGAAATCCCATATTGTCTCCAGGAAATGAAGATTTTGGTGATTCAACACATTTTCAGATTTATCATGCCTTTTGCGTACGTTACAGCAATGATTTAAAGCTACAGTATCACAATTAGAAGACTGGCAACGGCTGACAGAGAAATGATCTTTCAGAAGTGTCCACACAATGAAGCATGATGGTGTTCGGAGGTCCGAATGTGTGCCCCTCTGTCTTGAGAGATCTGTCGACAAAGGAAAAAACAAGATAACAGATACAATTAAATCTCAATATGTTCCAGCAGTACGGACTGTCAAACTGTCAAAAAAACATAGAACTAGGTTCAGCTACCTTTGGATGTTCCTTTTACACCGGATTTTATTGCCCACTTTAACTTGACGCCAATGCAGAGGCTTGCTAAGGTGTCCTTTTCTCGCAAACTCACAAGTGAAGGCGATCTGATCGTAGAAGAGCGGTATGGAGGGCGACGCGACAAAAGCGTTCTGCTGGAGAGCCGCCGCCTGGGGATGGATGTTCGCCTGCTGGGGCGCGACGTTCATCGGCACGGGCACGGCTCCGGAGTGCGGAGCGTAGATGGCTTCGGGGTGGGCGCACTGGACGCCAGCGGAAGTCACTGGAGCCGACGTTTGCAGGAGCGACTCAATCGACGAGAACATTGCAGCTACTGTGGCGGCCCTCGCCAGCCTCTTATCGCCGCGCGGCGCGCTCCCTCGGGGCGACTACGGTAATTATTCATCGTTATGCCGAGAAGAAGCGGCGAAAAGAAGCGCCGCCTAGTTTGCATAATTGTTTATTCGGAGGCGAAATGAAACAAAAAGGGATCTGTTCGGAAGGTTCTTAATTTCTGAGAGAAATCTACTCAAAAGAAGGTCTCAGTGCTGTGGAAGAGCACTGCACCTTAGAAGTACTTAGAGCCGCATGAGATTTGGGTTCTGGCACAATTTTATAAGAAATAAGCCGACTACTTCTACTGGCTTAGCTCTGCTTTGACCTAGCACCACGAACTGTCATAGCTATTGTATTTGAAAACGATGCCATCTACAACGGCGTTTATCGCTCCAATCTTCCGCCTCCTTTATCCAATGCCAAGAACGAAGATCAAAACGTGTACTGCCAATAAAGGACATCTCTGTCATCGTCGTGGCTGTAAATGTTTGGGAAGTTTTAAAAAGCCCTTCATCGGAGTATTATAAGTTTACTTTAGTGAAACCAGTTTACATACAATATCCTATTACAGCCACCAACTAGCAATAAGGAAAGTCAGCCATTTGCCCATTGTCAGATGGGCGGAATGAAGACTAGAGGACCTCTCTGGCAAGTACATGGATATGGAACCACGTACATAGAGTTGGTACAATAATCGAGTTAGGTAAGCCGCAACGAATCGACGAAAAGTAAAAGGATGATAGGTTCCGTCGGTCCGCCATCGCTATGAGTCACCGTCTCCGCCATGCGAGTACTGTATCCCCTGCTTCTTGTTATTCCCTTTGTTGCCTCCCGGTTGCACTTTGCTCAGCTCCCTCTCCTTCTGCCCTTTACTCAATCAAGATGCACTTTTCGGAATGTTTTGACTTGTTTTTGCGGTCACCGGTTACATGCGCGGCCCTCCAAACTGTCCGCTTCCGGCCCCGTCGCGGACCGCCCCGTGACTCACCTTGAAGAAGGGTCACAGACTGTAGGCGCCGGTCTGTCTATTGTCTTGCGTCTGTCTACTGGGAGGTGCCAGTCTCCCCCGAAACAAGACGCGTCCACAGCCAAGGAGATTGATTTGGTAGTGAATGTGTTTTGTTTTGAGGGCGATTGGCACGAGAGGATCCGACCGCGTCGCTGTGCCGGTCGAAACTATCCTCCGAGCTTTTAGCGAGACCATCGAAGCAGCTAAAGCTCCAAGGATGGTTCTGACTGGCGTGCGCTGGAGGCTCGGGGGTTACTGCTTTGGAAGACCTGGTTTCTGGTGCGTTTGTTGGCGGTTCTAAGGTATGACTTCCCTTGAAAGGATGAATTCCAAGGGCTCAGCGAGGTTTCAATAAACAAACACAGGAAGAAAAGTTTGGTTAATTTGCGTGGAAACGTGAACGGGACCGCTTCCCTAAGGACTATCAAAGGACGTGGGAGTGATCAGTGACCTGCTTTTGGTGCTGTTTCTTGTTCGGTCACACATGGCTCCATTAGCGGTCACATGATCTTTTATTTTATGTCCTCTAAGCCCTTAAAAGAGACATGTCAATCTTTCTAACATCCACAGCCCAGGCCAGGAGAAGATTTCCGGCCCAGTGACTTTGTGCTGTCGCCTGTAGGTGCAGAACAGAGCCATTATAGAAACATGTGGTCGGTATGGCTAGTGATGGTGCTGAAGACTAGTGATGAAAACAAAGTAGTAAATGGTCCTACCACGCTCCGCTTTGAGGTATCAAAATATCTTACAACGATGGCATCGATACAAGTAGAGCTGAAGACGTGGAAAATCGTCTTAGAACGCACCTACCCTAAGCCTAAGCTGCTGCTTCTCTCTGGTTGAACCCCCAGGATACTGAGAACATGGAATGCCTACGAGGCTATCCGTCATTCCAAGTACCTTCCCTTCCACAACTGCATTAAATGTCCCCATGAACGGTCAACAAAACTGCACTGGACTCTTTATCGTCACAAACCCAATCACTCATTGCCACTCGTTCCCAAAGACGCCCTTCATCTCCGCGATGATGCGGTCCTTCCGACGGCACTCCTCCTGCCAGTGGTTCGCCCTTTCGCGCTCCTTCTCGACAAGGCCCCCCTTGTCGTCGATCTCCAACTTCGCGATGCGCAGCTTCAGCGCCGCCATATCCCGTTGCTGACCGGCGATGACCTCCTGGAGGCGCGCATTCTCCGCCTTGAGCTCCTGTTTCTCCTTGGTGGCGTCGTGTAGCTTCTCGTAGGTCACCTCCAGGGTGTGCATGATGCTCTCGATGCGCGTCATGAAGAGCTTATCTAAATGGGTACTTGTAGGAGCGAATCTGAAGAATGTGGACTTACTTTTCTGCTCCATCTCCGCCGCCAGCTGGGTCGTCTCCTCCTTGGACAGCATCTGCGCCCTGACCATCTCTTCAAGGCGCTTGGTCAGCTGCTCCTTGGACCTGTCGTCTTCTCTTGGGGAACTGGGAGTCGCCATAGTCCGCTGATCCGGGATAACTTCGTGAAGCAAAGGCTCTTTGGCGCTGCTGTCGAAATGTGTCGTTCCAATCGTGCGAAGTCCTGGGAGACGCCGCTTTATGTCCAAGATGCGAACAGAGCGATGCTCCTTGGCTCCGTTTTGTGCGAACACTGCGTCACTAGGAAAAGTCTCACGTTTCGCCTCATATCCCTTTTCCTTGGAACAGAGCTTTGCGATCTTGTCACTCTTTGAAGTATGCACACGAAACGTGGCAGCGCTTTGAGCGTCTTTCTAGTAAAAGTCGGCCGCGTTGGCCAAACCAAAAGAGCGCTAGATTGTCAAACAAGGGGTCTAGGAGACTTTCGGGAGAAGGCCCAAAGCAGTTTCGACTGGAGTTGAACGCGCAGATGCAAAGCAGCGTTCGAGGAAAAAAGATTCCAACCAGCCGGATTCGAACCAGCGACCTAAGGATCTCCGCCAACACTACAGTCCTCCGCTCTACCAACTGAGCTATGGTTGGACACTCTGCTTCTTCGTGTAATCACACATGAACGGAAGATCGCGATGGAGGTCAATTATGCGACGCCACATCGCTTCTTCAAGTGCCAACGCCGTGGAATCATCCAACCATAGCTCAGTTGGTAGAGCGGAGGACTGTAGTGTTAGCGGAGATCCTTAGGTCGCTGGTTCGAATCCGGCTGGTTGGAATCTTTTTTTCCTATTCTTCTTCCTACCCATCTACGTTTTCCGTGCTCAAGTCACAAAGCTCAAAGGAGGCAGTTCTCCCATTTCATGCAACGACGAGCTCCAGAAAAACAGTCTTTCGCATCGCTACACCCGAGAAGCCTGTTAGGCTTATGAACTAAAGGCATGCTGTGAAGGTGTTGTCCCCGTGACAAAGACGCGCCACATCTTCGCTGGATTCCGAGAATGCAACTGGTTCGTGCTCCTGCTTAGTTGCACAAAAGAACTCGTTCTTCAGGCTTCTTTCTTTCCATTTATAGCCCTGGAGCATATCGGGGTGTCTTAAGAAGCAAAGCTATCTTGGCTTCTTGCACTTTCGAGTCGAATATTGAGTGAAGGCGTAGGTCAACTGCACGTAGGTGCTTTTTTCAATTACTGGAATGATTTACCTGAAGCAGGTGGAGGGCGAACGACCGGGGACTCTTGACTTGAACCAACAGTGTCATTAAGTAGTCTAAGTTCCACGCGATTAGGGGAATTCCGTACTGCTGCTCTGTGCAAATCTCCAAACCTAACTGACACCGTTTTAGAGCACAGGATACTTGACGATTTTAACCCTCTGTTGATCTACGGCACCGTTGCTCCACAGAGGAGAAATCAGTTCATTGGAGAAGCCGATTGGGTTCCTTTTCGAGTCTTAGCATATCCTCTCTATTCTTGGTCGCCTTTCTTTGTGCTGTGGACGGGGTGCAAGGACAACTGCTTAACCTTTCCGCTTCTGCAAATGTCTTCCAGATGGCAGACGTGTACTTATGAGGGCGGACCGTCAGCCTAAATAAGATGGAGCTTAGTTAGGGATATTTAGCTCTTAATATCCTGGCAAAACTCAAGATGCAGTCCTTACAAGATGCAGCCTGCATAAAACATCGTCTGGCCTTACGAACTTCAGAGACACAGCGCGCTAAAGTCGTTTTAAGACCTTTTACGTTGTTCTAAGGTGTGTCGCATGATTTTAATCCGTTTAATGATATAACTCAACTATACTTCAAAGATTCTATCAAGTAGGCGTGACATTATGTTCAGCAACCTGGTGTTTAGTTAAATTAGGGTTTTAGTTAAAGTATCAATATATATCACAGGCCAATATCGTGTGCACCTGCTGAATTGCTGAATGTTCCGATGATTCCAAGAACGCCTACGTGATTAACATCCGGTGACTTATGCGCATTCGTAAGGAGTTCAGCCAATGTGCCTGTGGACCTTAAGTTCTAACCGGCGTAAGTCCTTTGGTTTTAGGGTTCAGGTCATCCTAGTTCTGACCACATTCTATTTGTGGGACATAGATTCCCACCAGATTATGCATGTGTTAGTCTGTACTTCACGTGCCACCAACGTGGAAAGTAAATCCAACCCGACCTGAGAAGGACACACTCAGTGCACAGAGTAAGTTCTCTTATGAACTGCTATGGACTTCCGCCTTTACCAAGACTTGTTTCTCTTTTACTCTCGGTCTTTGTTTTGAAAAGGCCACCGCAATGTGGTTAGGGTACCACGTGAGTCAGGACCCCTGAGCCTGTTATTTGTCGCCAAGCTTCCATTGTCGCTATTTTTGGGCTCTAAAGCCTGCATTTCATAATCCAAAACAAGTGGATTTACACTTGTTAGGCCCGCCTCTGGGTATGCCTATGATTGTGAAGGTACCCCTCTGGTCAGTCTTTCCAATCTACTGCAGCCTTTATCTGTTTTCTCCAGCAAGAGACACGTGGAAGCTCCTCTCCAGAGACCAACAATCGCAGCCTCCTTCCATCTGCACGTCGCCACACCCCAATTAACCTTTTCTCCCAAACTACAGCTTTGCACATCTCCAAGCCTTCGTGCACACTGGTTGTTTGTCGCTCAGTTTGCGGGCTTCCGTCCCAGCTGATCTGCGTCTTTCCTTTGTTTTGTCGTCTTTGTGTTTATCATTTACTCCGCATTATTCATGTCCGACGCACGTGTGCCTTCAGAAAAACATGTTCCTTGAAGACACAGGTGCTCAGACCATCTGCGGCTTTGCTGCCGTCATAGCTGGTTTTATAATCCAAGCTATCACAGGGATCACATGGGGTTGGAGATGGGAAAGTTTCCAACACGAAAGTCAAGAGGGAGTATCTAACATGCGCATAATTCTCTAACCTACGGTCAGGCTTTTTACTTCAAAGCTTGGGTTCAGGAGGCTATATTGAGGGCTAGAAACAGGCCAAAGCGAAGCTTTCTTGCACGGGTTGTGAGGTGGGGGCTTTGCATGCATCCCCCTTGAACCTCTTGGATTCCCCGCGAATCGTTCCACTCCCACTTCTCTTAAGGCTACGGCAAACCTACTGTGGTCCACTCTTATCGTCGAACCCTGTCCACCTATCCGGCCCAGAGATCCCGACTCGGTCCCTAAACGACCTCCAAGCCGAGTCTCGAATCGGAATCACTGATCCAGCCCTTCAATGCAATGTTCTACCTTCTTCCAAGTCCTGGAGACAAACTCCGATTCTGCTGCCTAGTCTTTTTCCGCTCTATTCCAAATTTACTCCAAATCTACTCCTCTGTACAAAGTGACGCTGGCTGAGATATGAGCGTACATTTTAGGAATGACAAAGCGTCCAGAAAAACTCGCCTTTCTTGCCCTTCTAGAAATGTTTTGAAACCTTGTGCCTTTTCCGATCTGATGCCTACAATGCAGTTCAAGGACGTGTTACGCTGTGCTCACTTGGTTCAGCAGTTTCGCCCCTGCATAACTACCTACGAATGAGTCACTTTCCACTACAGTATTTCATATGTGTGGAGTGGACGGAGGGTTGCTACTCTCGCTGTGCGACTTTACCCACCAAAGATCGCATCCAAAGTCAGGTAGTATCACGCACCGCTTCCACCCCCTATAGTCTAATTACCCCACCCTCTCCACTCCTTCTCATGACTCACTGTCCCAGTGGACCTTTTTGCGAGGCAGTCACGCGATCCTCGCCTCACTCCATCTGCTCAGTCCTTCTAGAGTGGCGTCATTAGTTTTAAAATGACGAATCTCTTCGCTGGATGGTTTCTTTGTGTTTTTGACGAAAAAAGCATGTATACATCTGTAAAAGCGCCCTAATGAGCCACCTTGCAACAAGGCGGTATGAAGATGCCTCCACTTCATCTTTCTCTCTTGTTAGGAAAGCTAAAAAGCTAAAAAGCTTGGAAATCGTCGCCATGTCGGTCCTTAAAATAGGATTGCGGGAATCTTTTTTCACTTTTTTTGATTTCTTTTTTAGTCCTACGTTGATAAAGTTTTGTTTCGCTGCTCCCGGTGCTAGAAACTGCGACATCCGAGGCTTAAAATCCTTTATAACAGCGGGCTCAACGGCTAGAAGTCGGTATCAGAAAGCAGAGTGCTACTGGACTTCCACGGCCATTAACCCAAAATGCGTAAACTTTTGAATCATGTCTATGTGTTTTTTTCAAGAAGCGATGTTTATCCTTCTTCTAAGACATCCTTCACGCTTTGCAGCTTACGTTCACCTGATGCTATCATCTCTGAAGATCCTCCTCTAATTGTAGAAATTATGGTGGGACTAATCTCCTGTTTTCGTCTAGCTCTTTGCTGAAACTCCTTTGTTTTCGAAAACTCAAAGGTCAGAAGAGTTTGGCAGACCATTTTCTTCAAAATGTAGCCAAAGTCCTATTTTGCTCCTATGTGACATACAGACTCTTTGCCGTAGCTCAATCAGTTTCTACGTCAGCGCCCGTGAATGGCCGGAAGTAGGAAAACAGCTTCCTAAGGCGTTGTTGTTCAATCTTTTGTCTTTTGTTTCCTCCGTTTTCCGCCCACAGTCGATCCTTGCTTCCACGTTTCTTCACCCACCCACAGGTCTCGTGTTTACCCTATATGGACTCTGGGCGCACTTGGGACCTAATCCTAACTCCAGATGTCTGGGCGTTAAAAGCTTCTGGAAATCATGAATCACCCCAGCCATATATTCAACCCCTTAAACCCCGATTAAATATGTATATTGTTGAGCCCTTTTCAGAATGAAAGGTCGCTAAATGGAAGGGGTGGGTTGGCAATGACTGAAGGTCGGCTTGGTCCGCTCGCCTCAGTAGGAGGAAGGACAGATTTGTGAGCTCGTATTTCAAGTATGTTGTTAACAGTGATTCCCAGTCCCTAGCTCAGGGGCTTCACTGGTTGTTACAAGTCTGATTTTGATTTCTTCAAGCAGTTTCGCAAGGTTTATCCATTCAGCCTCAAATGGACCCTGCAATGAGACGAGCAATACGAGCTCAATGTAAACCACTGATGCAAATCTCTCTCTTACAAGGATCCCCACGTCCCTTTCCTCAACGATTTTTTCTTTGGAGGGACACATAATAGAGTTGAGAAGGAAAATCCACCTTTTTGAGAATCACGTCTTTCACGCGAGCTTTTCACATTGAGCTCATCTCATGGATCAATGTTTATCCGAAGAACTTCTTACTCCACTTGAGAAATAGTGAAAATGCGAAGTGTTTTTTCTCCTTTCCGCCTTTTATCAAGCTCGATTTGGGGCTAACGGTATGATGGGGTCTGTGAGTGATCCCGGGTAAGGAGAGATACCAAAGCGTGATATGCACCGTAGAAAGAAACCGTGGTCGCACGTTTAGACGCCAAAGAAAGCGCTTAAAGCCCCCTGCTTTTTCTCACGTCACCCTTCGTCATGTCGCCCGAGGTACTCCACCCTTAAAGTACAAAGTGTTTTTTTTTCTCGGACCCTTTTGAGGCTCTACCCATTCATAGCACAGTTGCAAAAAGCGCTTTCCTGGAATGTGTCCACCCCACTTTTGCACCGTCTACTGATCGGCGATCCTTCCGATCCACACGCACTCCTTCTTGTCCAGCGTGGTCTGTCCGAAGTAATTTTAGATTTAGTAATGGCGTTATGACGTCGTTTTCGCAATTCCCGAGGCCAGTCGCGTGTCCCTACTCCAACGTCGGTCCAATTATGGCTCGTGAGTTCCATTGAACTGCGACTCTAAATGTCGTGGACAGATGTGTTTATTTTTACGCCCATTTGGGTGCAACACACTGTCCTGGGCAACTCGGCCTCAAGATTGTATGGCTAGACGAGTTGAGTAAGCTGACAGCAGCTGGTGATGACGAGGGGAGGTGAAGGGCTACCGTAGGACGTAAATAGTGGGTGTGCGGTCAAACCGAAAGTCATCCATCTTTTTTTCTAGCCCAGCTGCTACTCTCTGTTACTGACGACCATTTTTGGCGCCCTATAGTTTCAAGCAGCCACAGTTGGTTTTAATTTTGAACGTGGGACTAAGGAGTAGTAGCCGTGTAGGAAGTACCTGGGAACAGTTACGGTCAATAGTCACATTAGAAACCGGTGGAGTGAAGAGTTTTGTATCAGGACCATTAGTCCTCAATGGGAAAGCGCTCCACGTGACCGTGAAGTTCTCAGAGTGAAACGTGTGGTTTGATGGGACAGAATTAAATTCACATCTGCGTTGTTCCAAGAAGTCTCCATGGATGTCATCTGAATCGTGAAACACCATTAGCGATGAGTCCGGGACATCTTTGCAGCTCAGATGGTTCGCAAGGAGCATACAGTTTTTTGTTTCCGTTGAGATATAGCAAGGAAAAGCGTTGTTTTAAGCATCCTAGAGGTCATGTAAAAGGGTGTGATACACGAGGATTACAAACTTGCGGTTTTTTGGCAGTTAATTCGCCGATCATTTGGCCCTAAATCCATTATCTTCCAGAGCATTTCCCTTATCTTGGTAGAATCAAATGACGTTTACCAAGTAGATGAAAATAGACTTTTATATGATTGAACTTTCGAATTGATGAAGCCCCTGATATGCCTATGGGCCCGGAGTTGGATAAAGCACCTCCTGGAACCTTCTAACACCATTGCAGAGATGGCCAAGACGTGCAGCAGTCTAGATCTTGTGTTTCCTGGTAGCAACTAAAACCACTCCCTTAGGCGAAATGCAATTAGATCACGTGTATCTAAAGAAGCTACGCTTCCCCAACGGATTACGTTTTCCCATCAGGAAGTCATCGGCTTCTATAACTCGTGCTTCACACGCTATCTCGGGTTTATTCTTATACATTAAGTAAAGTAACTTAACTCGAACATAAAAGCTTGTGATCCTGTTGACAGCATCACTTAAGAGCTTACTGAGGCAATGAGCACTCCCTTGCCCTGGCTTAGTAACAGTAAGACTAGAGAAGTCTTCAAGTTCTAATCAGTGAGTATCTCCTATATCATTGCTCTACCGGGCGGTGGTCTTCCACTGGCCGCTCATTACTTCCCTAACATACGCTTCCATGTCAGAATGGTCTTCATCTTCATTACGTGGCTTATTGGTGCGTTATTCCACAATTTCTCTGCACTCTTTGTCCGATCTATGTCGTTCATCTTGTATTATTGTGAAAAAGGGAGAACACCCAAAGAACAATGTCACAGAAGGAGAACCAGCGACCGTTTTTGCTAAAGGTCACTACACACAAGTACTCTATGCGCTTGTGATGTTAACATTGAGTAGGATTACGTTTACCTATCAGGAAGCCATTGGCCTCTATAGAAGTCCTGTTTCACACGCGATCTCTGGTTTATTGTTATACTACCCTGAAAGGACAAGCCTTTTTACAAATTCTCAAGCCCGTTCCTGGAGGGCTGAACTCTCCTTTGCTGTTTCAGGTCCTCCTCATTATCCTGGCGGCGCCTAGCCATAAATAATGCCTAGCCGGACTATCATCATCAGGGCGTTTTCCTCTCTTCGAGATTCCAAACAAAGAAATAACAGTAAGAAATACCTTGAAATACCAGAAATACCTTGTTTACTCATGTTGTCCAATTGTTTCTGCCTACTCGTGCCGGACGAACCGTGAAAAGGGGCTTCTGCTTCAACGCGCTTCTGGTCATAGGCAGGTCTTCATTAGGGTCACCATTAGACGCTCCGAAGATTCCAGCAGGTTCCCTTCTTAGCTTTCCGTATTCTGAACTTGGTTACGCTACGTGCGGTCAGTGACTTTCTGCCCTTATAAGTGCTTCTTGGAGTTATGACCCGCTGTCGTGCGCTGTAATAAGGACACAACGTTTCAATGTTGGCAGAGAACACTACAGGAAGTTGCTTTGTTAGCTGCTCGGTTGTAGGCCCTCTTGTGAGTGCTCAACTAAGGCGCAGAGTGTCAATGCTTATGTGGTCAAACAACGGTGGCGTCATCGGGAATATGGTAAGCCAGTTCCTTGTTTTCCTCCACTTCCTCTTTCGAGCTGACTTCCGCAGTTCTACGGCTTTCTACGGCGCGACTTACATTGAAAGTGATGACTATATTGCGTTACTTCGCTTCACTTTATTACCGCGATCAACGGTCTTACGTCCAATGGCATTAGCTGCCAACTATCGCATTAGGCTGGCTAGTCAACACATGCAACAACTACTACCACATTACTGCTTCCCCTATAAATAGCGATGTGATTCACTCGTGTCGTAGGGGAAATCATTGTTGTCCGCGTGTGGTCCTCTACAACCTCGTAGAAGAACGTTTTTCGTGAATCTACGTCCGTATATGTACCTTCTTGAAACGCTGATTAGATGACCTTTATCAACAATACTGCAACTAACCGCTATAGTGCGACTTTTCCCGGTGCTCTGTTAAGGAGGAAATTTCCAAAGACGCCCCCCCCCAACAATATCCGTCCCCTCACCGCTGAAGCTGAGAAAGGAACTGAGCATCAGGAGCGTCGCTAGACCTGAGCCAAGTACCAGTCCGAAACTTGGACGGAAAGTCCGGGTGGGGGGAAGGCGTTCTTGGAGATTACCTGTTAAGGATAGCTATGAAAGATAGCTTTATATGGCTATTTCCAACCTCTCCTACCGGAGAAGCATCCTGTATCCTACCGAGATCTGCCTCTGCTTCCCAAGCGAGGGCTCAAGACACTGCCCAATGTTCGAGTTCCACAACCAACGTATGTCCCAGGGAGTTCCGAGCGCTCCCTTTCCCATTCCTGGAAACGACACAAAAACCGCGATAACTATCCCGTGTTTGCCTGCTTTCCGACCACCTTACGCACGACCTTTGCGTTCCCTACATGTGCCTACACCCCTTCAGCATTGCCTCTCCCGATGGATGACTGCGAAAAGGCGATCTTCTTCGCATCCTACAGGCCGCTCCACTACGTCCAATGGGCCCAGGTCCTCCTGGCCGTCAGCTCGCTCGTCGTCATCGGCGTCGTTCTCAGGAGGTTCTGGCTGAGAATGCCCGTCGTTCACAAGAACCTGAAGGTGAGCACGTCACGGTTTCCCGATAATTATGGGAAAATCTTCAGATTCTATTGGTGAACGCCTTTGTCTTCTACACCTGCCACTCCGTCCTCATTATCGCGGCGCAGCTCATGAATCAGGTAGGACAAATGGAGCTTGTTAGGGGGCCGCTTATTAGAGCCAGAGATCATGGCTCGGTCCTAAGACGACCTCCAAGCCGGGATCACTGAGTTGTGCAGGCTTCTGCTTGGACCTGCAGCGTTCTAAATATGGTTCCCATGATGTAGTTCCCACAGAAAGCTGTCAAATAAAGGATGCCATGATATAAAGAAATGCGTTTCACGGACAGCTACGTACAGCTACCTATCCTACCCCCACGGGAATCCATTTTCGGGTATTTTGATGGCTTTCTGTCTTTGCCGTCAAAGAGCTTATTAGAAGAGCCTACACTCTGTTATTTGGTATAGTCTTTTGATTGTACATGTAGCCTAATCAGGACGTACTTCCCACAGAAAGCTAGCTTCTGTGGGAATAGCGGATTCAGAAAAAATCTTTTTACGGACAGTTATCATTCCAAACCTTAGGAATACCTTAGGGAAAGATAATTATATGCACCTCTCTACCCAACATCATCCGTAGGTAAGGAGGTAACACCATAGATCCATTAGACGATTAAACCCAATTAAAACACGTTTCCAATTATCTCCTAACGTAACTTGTTTCGGCCATAAGACTAAACGCTTTAATAGAGGCGCGCCTTTTCCGAAAGTCATTTCATGAAATTGTGACTTAAAAGTACTTTCAACACTCTCACACTCAAAGGTTCAACGATCGATGTCTCAAGAAGGAGATTTCCTGGGACAATTAAAGGTCGTTTTCTGACTCAAGTAGCAACTTTAAGAAAGGTAACATCGTTAATCCATGAACCGTGTAAACCCAATTTAAAAGCACATATTTGCCTTTCCTGGAGGTGACTAGCCTCTTGACGTATCTTGCTTGGGTCATGAACCTGAAGCTTTCCAGATCAAGTACCACTCATACCACACTTCTTGCGACATCCTGACCAGAACACTGCCTTGCCTCTCCATCCGAGCGCCCACCTTCCTCTGCATGACCGGCTTCAGCATGATCCAAGTATCTCTGGCCTACGAGAGGACGATCGCGACCTATAGGCGCAAAAACTACGAGAAGACCGGGTGCAAAAGCGGCATCATTGTGTCTGTGGTTACGGTAGGTCATCTATTTGCGAAACAAACAAGGAAGAGTGCTCTAGTGGGTGACCATCTTCCTGCTGAACGCCTACATCTTCTACAACGAAGACTACGCTGGCAACAAGGTCTACTGCGGAGCTACTTCCGCCAACAACGCTCAGAAGATCCTCTACGTCACCTACGTGCTCCTGGCCATCGACATTGCCATTATCGTCTTCAACTACTTCCTGCTAAGGCACAATAAGAGGAGGCTGTTGAGGTTAGCTGTCCGACCCCAAGGATCTTCTGACTCTGTGAACTCCTTTCCAGCTCTCGCAAGAACAACAACAAGTACAACCTGAGCGACCTTTACCAGACCCGGGAGAACATCCTCACGATGAACGCCATCCTCCCGATGGCCTTCGTCCACTCGCTCATCTACTTGATCTACCTGGGCACGACCGCCTTCTCGCGACTTTCCTTCGCCAACGCAGAGCCCCACATCTTCACCACGATTCTAGAAGCCTGCTACGTAAGAAGAACATTCCCATTGACACAGGAGTACGGTATTCGACTTCAGATCCTCCCTGTGATCTACACCTGCGCCGTTCCTCTCACGTTCTCCCAACTTCTCTACAAGATCCAAGCACGACGCCTGCAAGACTCAAAGCTGGCCATGAACAAGCAACCGAGTGATGAGGCCGGCAGGAGGTACTTCAATCAGCTGGCGCAGAGCTGGGACTCCTTGGCTCGACAGAAACAGAGGACTGCGTGACAAGCGTAGACTGTCTGTAGACGTAGACGGCCAGCTGTAATTAGTGCACTGGTGTAGACAATAAAGATATGCAGACTCGCTCCTTAGACGAAGACATACAGTGTCTGGAAATGAAAGTGATCGCTGAAACACACACACACAGACACCACAAGAAAGCGTATAATACAAGCTCAAACACTGGAATCTGGAACCGAGACCTTTATTAAACAGAAGGAGCACTTTAACAACAGTAATTCTAAATGCACGTCAGTGATCGGCACCCGTAACCATGGCTTGTCGTCCTTGCTCGTCCCTTTCTCGCTGCTCCTGCGCCAGATGCGCCGTGCTGGACAAGAAGGCCAGCACTCCCTTGTGACAACGATTCGCGTAGTGGCCCTTCTCTCCGCACTTGTAGCAGGTGACGTCCTGTAGGGTCTTCTTCTCGGAATGCATGGCGGCCAGCGCAGCGGCGGCACCCGTCGATATCTGGAAGTTCCTGGCGACCGTCGGCTTGGCTTCTCCGTTCCCTGTGGGCAGATGGGGACAGTAGGTGGCCTTGTGGCCTCGCTCGTGGCAGTTGTGGCAAATGATCGACTGGTTATAGGGCTTCTTGTTGACGGAGCCTCCATCGGCGGCGGGAATGTTGAATGAAGGATGTGTGTACTTGCACTCCGGCCCGTCTGGACAGAATCCGGCGGCGTAGTTCGGGCATAGAACGCGCCGACGGTGACGATGCTTGCAGTAGGGACCGTGGCGACAGAACCCTCTGTCGTACCAAGGGCAGTCCTTAATCTTCGTCTCGGGATCAATGTGTCTGAACGGGCACTCCTTGTTCGAGCAGGCGAGATATTTGCTGAAGAAGTAGCACTCGGGCATCTTGCTGAGATCGTATTCGTGCAGGAACTCGCATTGGTCGCCCTTCTTGCATAGCCCTCGTAGCCAGTGCTTGCACACGACGGCCTTGTCTCCGATGATGTGACGTAGGGGGCATACATTGCCTAGAGGGCACAGTCCGTGTTCGTTCTTCACACAAACTCCTCGGCCTGACTTGTCCATGCCAGGAAATGGCGCTGGAAGAGCGCCGATCTGCTCGAAGAGCGCCGTCTCGATGTCCACTCGCTCCTTTTCATTGTTGGTCAAGAAGCCTTCGAAGGTCGAGGAACTGGCCGCCGCGAACGAATTCCACTTCGCTCGAAAACTGGGCGGTATCACTGTCATATCAACCTGGAAACAACACAGCCTTTAAACAGTAAAAGCTAACTTATATGATAAAAAGCGATGCGACGCGAATGCATTAGTCAGTGTCAAAGAAGCACGCAGAAGACACCGTAATCTTCAATTTCCAATCACAAAAAGTAACAAAGTTCCTAAACAGGGCCAACAATAAATTATACAGAGGGGAAAACAATATCGAACACTTCATCATAATGCGCAACGAAGTGGACTTCTACGTTCTCCTTGATGAAGTCGGGCAGGTCTTCAAAGTCCTTCTCGTTCTCCTTCGGCAGAAGCACACAGTCCACTCCGGCACGTTTGGCAGCGATGATCTTCTCCTTGATTCCACCCACGGGAAGCACCTTTCCTGTCAGCGAGACTTCTCCCGTCATCGCCACATTCTGCCTGGCTGGCTGACCTAACGCCAATGAGATCAAAGCGCTGGCGATGGTACATCCAGCAGAAGGTCCGTCCTTCGGTGTGGCTCCCTGAATCAGAAGAGAGTTATGCCGAAAGACCGTCATTCCTTACCTCCGGGACGTGGACATGAATATGTGCCCTCTCGAGGAACTCGTTGTCCGGATACTTCCGCATCATCGTGTTCTTCGAGACGGTGTAGGCGGTCTTCATACTCTCCTTCATGACGTCACCGAGATGTCCAGTAGCCTCGAGGCTTCCGGGTTCGCCCAGAGGTTGAACGGAGGTCTTTAATGCGCCGGACGCTTCTACAGTAGTGTGTTCCTCCTTCTCCCTGTAGCGACGGCGAAGGGAGGCTTCTATGTACAGGGCGGATCCTCCCATGGCCGTCCAGGCAAGTCCCATGATGACGCCAGGAGGCGTGATGTCGTAGAGGCGATCGCTCGTGAATTTGGACCTTCCGACGTACTTGGACAGATTCTCATTATTCACAACTACTACTTCGTTGGGATCTTCCTCTTTCCGGCCGGCGATTTGGAAAGCGGCCTTTCGGAATATCTAGAAGGGTTCCTCACACCACATCCACGCCAGGCTCACTCACCCTCTCAATGTGTTTCTGCAGATTACGAACTCCAGATTCCCTACAGTACTGCTTGATAAGCGTCTCCAAGGCGCCTTCCTTGATTTCCAGCTGGTTTTCTTCCAAAGCACTAGATTATAACATATGGTTCATCTGCAGTTCAGATAGTTACATACCAGTTCTTACGGCACTGCGGAACCAAGTAGCTCGAGGCGATGTTCAGCTTCTCTTCAGCAACGTAGCCAGACACTTCGATCATCTCCATACGATCGCGTAGAGCTCCAGGGATTGTGTCCAAAACGTTTGCAGTGCAGATAAAGAGAACCTTCGATAAGTCCACAGGAACATCGAGGAAATGGTCCAGGAAGTTCATATTTTGTTCGGGATCAAGCAGCTCAAGTAGGGCCGAAGCGGGGTCTCCGTGATAGCCTAAGGAAAACTCATGAACTCCACTGTATATCGGGGAACCAACCAGCACCGCCGATTTTATCGACCTCATCAATAAGAATCAATGGGTTTTCCGTTTGAACCTTCTTCAAGCACTGGATGATCTTCCCGGGCATCGCTCCGATGTATGTCCTACGATGACCCTTGATTTCGGCAACGTCCGTCATTCCTCCCACGGAGAAGCGGAAGTACTAAATGATATTTAAATTACTGAAGGAACCTTTTCAACCCTAAATTCTCAACTGAACACTTCCACTCTCCGACCTTTGCTTTTTGGCCTCTTAACCCAAAATTACGCTGAACAAGATGAGCTGAGAAAGCAGTTCGACGGCTCGACCCTCTAAGCACCCATATCCCTTACCTCTCTGTTCAAAGCTCTCGCAATCGACTTCGCGATTGAAGTCTTTCCAACTCCAGGAGGACCATGGAAACACAGAATCTTTCCTCCTACGGACTTCTTCAGGATGGCGACGGCGATGAATTCGAGGATGCGCTCCTTGACGTCCTTCATTCCGTAGTGGTCCTCGTCGAGGATCTTGATCGCGTCCTCCAGGCTCATGTTCTCCTCCGACGTCTTTCCCCAAGGAACATTGGTGAGCCAGTCCAAGTAGTTTCTCGAAACGCTGAATTCCGAAGAGTGGGGATCCAGGAAGTTCAGCTTCGTTTGCTCCTCCTTGATGACCTTCATCGCGTATTCCGGCACGTTCAGGCCCTTCAGTCGCTCTTCCATCTTCTCGATGATGGCCGACTTGTCGTCCTTCTCTATACCCAGCTCGCGCTTGATTGCTTTGAGCTGCTCGTTCAGAAGGTACTTCCGATGCTGGTCCTGGACCTTCTTCTCAACGTCCTTGTTGATATCGTGCTTCAACTTGGCTATCGTCTTCTCCTTCTCCATGAGGAGTAGCGCGGCTTCTAACCGGCGTTGAATCTAAGGTAAGGTGTTAAATTATTGTCTTCTGGTTATCTTCTTCAATTACCACGCTCTCTTCCATAATTTTCTGTAGGTCGACTGTGTCCGCACTTTGAACGAGGGTAGCGACCAAATCACAAAGGTACACGGGGTTGTCGATGACGTTCTGGGAAGGGTGAAGAAGCAAATTGATCTGTTGACCAAACAGAGTGTTGTAGGCAACGACATCCCGGATGGTTTGGACGATCGCTTGCATCGAAGCCTAAATATGTGTTGTTCGAGCTGTTAGGGACAGGCCAAAGATAACCTTCATTTCGACGGTCCTTTCGATTGGGTCCGTGACCACATTCTCCGTCTTCGCCATGATGATACCACGATTAGCTTCTTTCTTCTCAACGAAGACATTATCTTGGGGATCGTGCTTCTCCTCCATCTTCTTCTTAGATTCGAGCGACTCGGTGTGATCTTCCTCTATCACGACCTGCATCTTCGAACCGCCGAGGATAAACTGGGGACCACGAGAACCTCGTCCATTTCGCCTTCCATTAAAGCGTCCACTTCGTCCCATCATCGCTGCCGCATTGTGGATTACAGCATCCTCGTTGTCTTCAATGGCTTCCAAAACTCTGATCCTCCGTAGAGCGCTGAGCACTAGCTCAACCACGGTCCCCTGGTCTCGCATCTCGAGAATTTGGGCAAACGACCCGACTGGGTACAGTTCGCTGAGAGAAGAGACCGTTTCCGTCTTGTTTCTAAATGTTATAAAATTCAGAACTCCAAGATCATCAGATAGCCTACTCATCGTCCTTCTTCACGAAAACTCCAACGTAGGGCTGACGCAGCTTGACTTTCCGGCGAAGCAGTTCCTTGAGATGTTCATCTGCCACGATCTAAATCAGTTGTAAAATCAAAACTAAACCGGGACATACATCGACTTTCTTGATGAATCCAGGAAACAACGGATACCGATTGATCGCAATGACGGGGACATTCGGCCAGTTATCGGGAACTGTGATGGTAGATGGCGTCTGGAACGAGGTATACGTGTAGGTGGCACTTACAACTTCTATGTTATTACCGCTCTGATCACCTCATCTATGAGATCTTTTTCTTCCTTTTCGAGGGGCCTCGGCTCGGGAGCATCAGCAGGGTCTCCGTTACCGCTGTCGTTGGAGCTGAAATAAAGAAGGGATTTGGATTGCTATTTATTATCCAAGGTTATATAGCTTCTTCCAGGATTGGATTGTGGTAGGAGATAAGCGGTTCAGCTAGGCGATGATGACACCGTAAAGCCGAAAAATAGCCATCTCTTTTTTAAATAAAGGTCTTACCTGGAATAGAAGCGCCCAGGGGTAACAAGAGGTAGTCTTGGTTGAAGAGACTGTTGGAGTGACTGGAAAGAAGCAGCCAGAGTGCGGGAAACTGGGCGCTGCGCCAGAAGCGAAAAGCGCCTGGCTTGACGCAAGCTTCGGAGCATAGCAATACTGAAACAACAGTTTACGATATAGTACAGCAATGACACGGAATCCAATAATACAGCACGAGAATCGCCGGAAAAAAGTAAACGCTGCAAACTATCACACGGTCAACTGTTCTAACCTTATCATGAACAGGTTTGCGCAATGGTTCATGGAAAGGAGGCAACATCGCGCTGAAAGTAATACGGTTGCAAGCAAGGCTTAATAAAATAGGTCTAAATGACTTTCCATGAGCTCCATTTTCTAAACAGTGTGGGAAAAACACAGAACAAGCTACGTAACCTCCCTAGGATCCCTCCAGCTGATCCCTCCAGCGACCTGAGAAGATGCAGATCACGTCTAACGTCAAATTGTCTTCTGAAACACAACTGAATACTACCTCAGTAAGAGGTAAGCCACAAGAAGGCGAGCCAAATAAGTACTAAAGGCACCACTAAACTGACGCAACTCAAAAGATCTCCATGTAGGCCATATGATACCAAAGTTATCGTCTTGTCAGCATTAGCTTTTCACATTTGTCATTTGCTCCAATGGCTTTCCCGAAATACAGATGAGAACAGAATTGGTTGCAAACTCTGTCGCACAGATGAGTAAAATCTACAGCAGCCTCCAACTAACCAGCAATCGTATCAGAATGTGCGCGTCTCGCCACTTGGAAAGGTCGCACACTCATTCTTTTCGCGCCAGAGCTCCTCCTCATCATTAATCTACCGTAATTTTAAGTTACTGTGGTTTCACTTTCCTAAGCGAACATAAACCATCAGAGGGATGAGACCAGTAAGCGCGTGTAAGACCGAAATAATCATACAAACTGCAGAGGTATACGGCAGCGATGTAAACATTTATCCGCCCAGTAAGTTAAACAATAAATTAAACGCGAATGTATTAAATAAGGAGAAACAGATAGAAATCTACTTGTTCTTCTTCTTTTCTTTCTTGTTCTGGCTCGTAGATGGTGCTAGAGCATCCTCCTGCTCCTTCTGAACCGGTTGCCACTTAATGGGATTCTGTCGGAAGAAACCCCATGGAGGCAATACGACGAGACAGGAGATGACGAATCCAGCGAATATGCTGAAGACGGTGTGTGAAAGGCGCTGGGTGAAGAAACCAACGCCGAATCCGATGATTCCGGACACCACGAGAATAACCTGGAAAAGGAGAAGATATCAATGAAAAAATGGCAACGTCCGCTGAACCTCCTACAACAACATGCTATGACAATCTCCAAACCGGCTTAAAAATAGTCTTCCCCGTCACTTACTTGGTAGATGCGTTCCGCGCGTTTCTGTCCGACGAAGTCGTAGTGGGTGCTGATCTTCTTCAGCGGCTCAGGTAGCATCTGGATAACCTGATCCATCGTAAAATTAGCGTCTGAAACACTGTTCCAAGTACTGAAACTAGCCAGCAAACAAAGCACCAGGGGAAGACCAAACACGCGAGAAGAATCACAGGCAGCAGAATGACGCAGCACTATAGATGTCCACGTGGACGACACGACACCAAAGCCGCCGTCTTGTCCCCACGCGCCGCATGGATGTCTAGACCAGTCAGCCGCTTCAAAGAAAGGAGGCTTCCACAAGAAGAGACTAGACGTCTGTGCAACGTCGCATAGACAAAGAAGTTCTGCAACCATCGCCAAGTATCCAGCAACAGCAAGTCGGCGTTGTGTCACAATATGCGCGTCAAGACCACATGGAAAGACCGTAGGTGTCAAGTATAAGTCCTTCATCATGAGACTGGTGTTCTTGTCCATGATGCCGCCGCATGTATGGCCGCTCAAAAGTAGGAAAAACACACTTCTCTGTCGAACTCTTGCAAGCCCTCTCCCTTTCTACCGCTTAAATAAGGAAAAACATAAAGAGCAATGCTTCACACGCCCCTCTCTTAGAAGGCAGAGGAGGACGCCAGGGAGCAGTGAAGCGGAAGCTGGAGCAGATGAAGCCCCTTCAAAAATGCTCTGAAAGGGGATCCTGGAACCACCAGAAGAATGTTTGAAACAGGCCCTGAAACCTTACATCCCGACAAATAGATTTAAAGCCTGCTGAGACATCATTTTAATTTAATAAAATCGCCCAGTTTACTTCTTCTTTCCTATTCAAACACATGCGAATGAAACGAATCTACGGATCTACCAGATGTACTGTCCAATGACTTCGGGGATCCACTTGTCGTAGAACTTGGGGGCGGAATATTCACTGTGCTGTCTCCACAGGTGATCATCGCGGTTGGCCTTCTTGGTGGCGTGCACGAAGAACTCCCTCTGTCCGGGATCCCACCATTTCTCTCCAAGGGTGTAGAACACGGGTTCGCCGTACCACGTGCCGGTGACCCAGCCGGGAACGTCCTTCATCACCTCGTTCTCGAGGTCGCGGTTCTTCTTGAGCATCTTCAGCCACCTGGAAAGCTTTTCAGTAGGACCCTAGTGTTGCTGTCCACATACTGACGGTCACGTTCCGCGGTTAGGAACGGCTCCATGGCGTTATGAATGTCGGTGTCCTCGAACTTCTCTGTCATCATGTGCTTCTTGATACTGTAAGTTTGGAAGGCACCGTACGCCGTGCATCCGAAGATCACGCCGCACATTACTCCAGCTGAAATCGTGCAATAGGTATTGGGGATCCTCTAAATGGAGGACTTACGTCGCCAGACGACTTTCGGGAAGGTTCGGTGGAAGTTGAAATTACGGTAGCCGCCCGGCGGCGGCATC
The DNA here is from genome assembly GCA_016648015.1 of Steinernema khuongi. Classification (NCBI taxonomy): domain Eukaryota; kingdom Metazoa; phylum Nematoda; class Chromadorea; order Rhabditida; family Steinernematidae; genus Steinernema; species Steinernema khuongi. The sequence continues at coordinate 151,200 of JADLIF010001169.1, forward strand.
TCCTGTTTAGGCGCCTCCGGATTCGACGTCATCTGGAATCGGCACATAAGCATTTTTCAAGATAAGGAACCATGAAAGTACGGTCAGCACGCTTACAAGGAGTTAACAAGATATGCACGGATAAGTAGGATATCGAAAATCAACAGAAAACAGCACTTCGGTCGAAACTACGCTCTCCGACACAATAAAACCTGTGAAACTTTCGTGTGCGACCCCCGGTAGATCTGCTGAAAGAGTCTTTTTGTATGGCCTCTTCCGGTCTTCTCTGTCTCAGGAATTGTCTGGGGAAGGGAGAGACTAGACATTAGTGAAAACTCAGCATGAACAAGAACCAAATGTGGCCTCAAGACATATTTTACCCGGGCTCGCGCAATTACAAACACAAATTCCAGCTGTCAAAGGAGGGCGGATCTCCCCGTTCCGGCGTTAATAACCCAGCGGCGTCCAATCTCCATTTCCTGCAAACCGGGGGATCCGTTCTTCATTAGCAGCAGTCCGGCGTACATAAATATTCGCGTGCGACTTGCGAAGCCAATGTCGCTCGCGATACAGTACCCTCTGGACCCATTTTCAGGGAATGTGAATTTGTAATGTCAAGAGTTGAGGCAACCGTGTGTTTGTAGCGGAGACTCCGTGGGTCTTGTTTATCTTCTCGCTCCAAGCAGAGGTTGAAGCACTGGAGAGTTATGAGATGGAAAAGGCGACGCATGAGAACTGACGGGCAGTGTCCAGCGAGAGGGTCTCGCCACGAGGCAATGAGGATGGTCGCGCACTTGCGCGCACGCCTCAGGCGTGTCTCGAGGGACGAAGACGACTCGCGGAGGCGCGGGCTGTGCAGTGAATGAGATGAAGGGATGAAGGATAATTACGCGAATCGATTATGCGGATTCCTGGCGATTCTTGGCCGAAGCGCCGAGCTTGGAGCTTCAGATTCCGCCGATTCCTGCGTCCTTTCCTTAATTATTCGTCACTTCTAATCTATTTCCATGATTGGAATTATTGTGTGGGACGCTTCAGCTGCTACTAGCGCACATTGACGTCATTTGCGACGGCTTTGTCTCCTTGATTCTGTCTAGCAGACAATGTCTTGTTTGGACTTGCTCTGAGTGTTCCTCCTATATTTGATTGGCTAGCGGTATCACCGTGATGATGTACATCTTCTCATTTGCTTTTGACGTTTTTAAAGCTAAAAATTTCAATAAAACGTCCACATTGAATTTATACAGTGTAAGCTACAGTATCCTGAGCTGAGGCGGAGTACTGTAGTTATTGTTGTCCATAGCAAACTGTCCTCCAAATATCGTTGTTCAGTAATCCAACTATAGCTATACTGTAATCAGTGCACCTGCTTATCACACAACAGCATACAGACTTAATGTTGCTTCTACCGTAACCTGACCCCTCATTTGCAGCAGAAAATCCCGTGCGATATCTCACCTTAGTGAGTCTCCGTGTCTTCCCGTACCCCTGACAGTCGAGGGGTAAGAAAATGGTCTCCGTGCCGGTTGCCATGACATCACATCATCTTTCCGAAGGTTTTATTTATGTGCACTATCTAGAGGATTTGCTTGATGTGCGCATCTCCTATCGGACGATGTGCGATTTGTTTTATGCGTGCTTAGATGTGCTGCCACCGTCCTGTTTATTGCTCTGATGCGCGCCTGTCGAGTACCTTCCTGGCACTTATTCTATGACTGTTCTCGGCTTCGTATTAAATAACTTGAACCACTATAAACGTGAAATTTATAATGTTTGTCCTTTTCAGGGCCAGCTCGGTTTCTGCCGATCATCCAAATCGATGACCGAGCCGCCACCCTCACTGCGTTTCCACGGAGGAGGAATCCGAAAGCGTCTGAAGTCGATAGGATCAACGTCCTCCTGTAGCCTAGAGAGCCGTCAGGAAGATGACTCCCCGGATGCCGAGCAGCGAGATGCGGAGCGTAGGATTCTAAAGATCTTAGCAGAAGTTCCATATATGATGGCAAATGATAGCGAGAAGACGCCTCCGCCGAAGAGTGTACCTGTGCCAAGCGTTCAAAGCTCGGTAGCTAGGGTCGCTCAGAAGAGGGATTCGCTCCCTAGTGCTAGTGTTCGGTCTCGCGTATCCACGTCACCACAACCCAATAAGCCGACATTTGTGTGCGACGTCGAGGGCTGTGAATGGTCCGGACGGACAAGGACCGCGTGGAGAAGCCATCGCATTCAGAAACACCCGCAAATGAAGAAGATTGTTAGTCCATCTAAACATATAAACACAAAAATTAATTTTCAGAACAGACCCATCATCTGCTCCTTCTGCCCGGATGACAATCAAGTGAACCTAGGGAACATGCTGCGATATCGCCGACACCTCTTGGTCGACCACGGTCTCCACAAGTTCACTCTTCAAAAGGAGACTCTTCCCAACAAGGAAGTCCTACGGGAATGGATGGATCGAGTACAACACGAACACTCTGTGAAGTTCGTTACGTGGGGTAGTGCGGAGACCCACCGAGGCGGCATTCGCGTTCGTCGGTACTACTGCTCCATGTCCGGCATGGTGACGTCGAAGAACGACTCCAAGAAGTTCGGAACGTTTTGCACGTGCACTCTAAAGGTAGCCTCACATTCCGCTGTTTTTACCTATCCTTCCTTTTAGGTTTCCGAAAAACCAGAAGGTTTTCTACTGGAGTACTGCCTGGTCCACTCGGGACACGATGAGCAACAATATGTCGAACTCTCTGAAGTATCTGACAAGGATCAGTCCACCACTCCGGCAGCAACTCCTACCATGGTGGAATCACCACCCGACGACCTTAAAACGGATCCTTTTGAAGACGTCCTAGAAGCGGACATTCCCATAGGGTACTTCACCGAACGAAATTTCGAAGCCCCTTTGGAAACCTCCACGGTCCCCGTGTACCATGATTTGAAACCTATCGCTGGTCGATGGGCGGACGAATATCCTCTGTCGACGGAGGCCCCGTATTTCCCCATGGAGGAGGACGATGATGGCGCTGGAGAGCTATCTCTTGAAGCTAGGGTCGGTTAAGCGTGCTCCGCAGTCTACAATGGGTCTCTTTAGAACCTTTCCGAGCGCTTGTCGACCGTTTCTAGCGTCATGGCCTCCTCGCTCCCGGTCGATCTCCACGAAGTCCTCATCACTCGGATTAGAGAGCTTTCTGAACTCATCGACTCGCTGCAGATCGAAAGCAACGACCGCGACGCTCCAAAGAGGCGAAAGCTTGTAGGGAACAGTCTCTAAGTATTACATTCCCTTTTGCCCCCCTGTAGTCAGTTTTCTTGATCTCTACTCCCTATCGCTGGTCACTACCCAATTCTCTCCATTTCTGGTCTCAGCAAAAATCGATCTCATCTTGTAAGTAACTGCATTTTCTATTGCCTGTAGTGTGCTAAAAGCTAATAAAAGTTGACTCCTAGCCCTAACCGTAAACAATCCTTGAAATTTGACACCTTTAGAATGTTTACACTTCTTTGCTAGCCTGTGATCATAGGCGACGATCAGAACATGAGCTAAATTCAAACGTCGCAGACAGTCCCACCCCTTTCACAGACAGAGACGAGACATACCTGTATCGATTGATCATTCATTGCGTTCTTAAGGGTGCGCCATTTGCGATCGCAACAAATTTTGTCCATCTCTTGAGATAATGGACCGTGATGTTCTTGTTTGTATGATTCGATTTAGATCCGCTTCACAGCGGTTTCCTTTTTGCACTTTTCCTTATTGAACTTGCTGTAAACACGAGAAGGACCCTTGTTTTGTTGTGAATAAGTGCTTGCGAAGGTGGTTGTTCTACTTTGCCCTACATATGAGTTTTCCACGTAAACTTCTAGTTTGTACTTCTAGCGTTAGGTTTCTGAGTGAAGCACTTGTTTTCTAGGTAGTTTATGACTTTGAGGTCAGTACTGCGTTGGCACTTTTCAGTTCGGTAAACAAAATAGGCAACATTTAAACGGGAAACTATCGACAGTCTCTTTTAGACACAGACAGCCGAAATGAGACGGTCCAACTTTTGCAGGCCTGTTCCTAGAGACTGTCTTTGTCTACGCTGGTCTCGTTTGCACCTCCTCATCCAGCATCGCTTCCATCAGCTCATCACGCCATCTGAAACATGTCTCACGCGTCGTCGGAACACGAAAGCCTTCCCATCAACAGGGTCGATCTTTCGGCGTTCTCCGCACGTTATCATCTTCGCTCGTCGGCACCGTCGCCACCGCGGTGTTGTGTCGACGCGCTCGCCGCGTTGCGCACTTCTTTCCTTCGCAGTTGCACTTTAATGTCGTCATAGTCCGGCCGTTCTAGTATGTGGCCTGCAAAAATCGGTCCAATGTTCTAGTTTCTGTGGTGGCGGGCGTGTTCTCCACTTTCTCTTCGATTCATAAATCGGGCGACCCACTTGTTGTAGTGTTGTTGGGGGCAGAGCGCCGCCCAAGCAAGCTTCATTTGTAGACGTTAGCCAGATGTTGTTTGCAATGACGAAAAAGCGCTAATATGGCTTTCGGGTGTTATGAATCGTCGCAATTTGATGCTTTTGTCCCCATGGGAACAGTGTGTACGATTCATTCGGCTGAACCAAGCCCGGTGATCATAAATATGGACGCCGCGCTTGAGTACGAGCAGGAGCACTTGGCACCGCTAAAGGAGAAAGCTGGTAATCTCGTTGTGGTGGCATTTCGTGGGCTCTTCTTTGGACGCTTTTGAGAGTTTCTCTGTTTTCAGAAACCATCATGTCCGAGGCCGTTGCTGATATCGCCGTCATTGGACTGGCCGTCATGGGCCAGAACCTCATCCTCAACATGAACGACCATGGCTTCACCGTGTGCGCCTTCAACAGAACCGTCTCCAAGGTGGACGACTTCCTTGCCAACGAGGCGAAGGGAACCAAGATCGTCGGAGCCAAGTCGCTCGAGGAGATGGTGAAGTAAGTAGAGCCAATCGTATCCGCAATATATTTCGTTAGGAAGCTGAAGAAGCCCCGTCGTGTTCTCCTTCTTGTCAAAGCCGGCGCCCCTGTCCAGGCAATGATCGACAACATCGTCCCCCTCCTGGAGGCTGGAGATATCATCATCGACGCCGGAAACAGTGAATACATCGACTCGAACGTATGATATTCCTTTCTTAGGCAAATTCTGAAGCCGACATTCAGCGTAGACACAAGGAACTCGCCGAGAAAGGCATCCTTTTCGTCGGAAGCGGCGTTAGCGGAGGAGAAGAAGGCGCCCGCTATGGACCATCCATGATGCCTGGTGGAGCCAAGGAAGCGTGGCCGTATCTCAAGGAGATTTTCCAGTCGATCTGTGCTAAAGCTGACGGAGAGCCTTGCTGCGATTGGGTTGGAAACGCCGGCGCCGGCCACTTCGTTAAGATGGTGCACAACGGCATCGAGTACGGAGACATGCAGCTGATCGCCGAGGCGTACAAGCTGATGTCCGTGTTAGGATTCAGCCACGACGAAATGGCCGACGTGTTCGACGAGTGGAACAAGGGAGAGCTCGACTCCTTCCTTATCGAGATCACCGCCAACATCTTGCGGTACCGCGACGAGAAGGGCGAGCACGTCCTACCTAAGATCAAGGATACGGCAGGACAAAAGGGAACCGGAAAGTGGACCGGAATCGCCGCTCTCGACTTCGGTCAGCCCGTGACGCTCATCGCCGAAGCTGTCTTTGCGCGCTGCTTGTCTTCGCTGAAGAGCGAGCGTGTCGCCGCCTCCAAGCTGTTGAAGGGACCCGGCGCGAAGCCCGAAGAGATTGTGAAGGACAAGAAGGCTTTCGTCGAGCATCTTAGAAAGGTAAGTCCTAGGAAGTTTTCCATGCTCCCTCTTTGATGCTCTTCTAGAATGAGCACACATTGAGAGAATCCTTCCTATATTATGTCTTTAGGCGCTGTACGCCTCGAAGGTCGTCAGCTACGCTCAGGGCTTCATGCTCCTGGCCGAAGCAAGCCGCAAGTTCGACTGGAACCTCAACTTCGGCGCCATCGCACTCATGTGGCGAGGCGGCTGCATCATCCGTTCCCAGTTCCTCGGCAAGATCAAGTCGGCCTTCGACAAGAACCCCTCCCTACAGAACCTTCTCATGGACGACTTCTTCGTCAACGTCATGAACGAGGCTCAGACCTCCTGGCGCACGGTCATTGCCGACTCCGTCCTCCTTGGAGTGCCCACGCCTTGCTTCAGCTCCGCGCTCGCCTTCTATGACGGGTACCGAACGGAGATGTCCTCGGCGAACGTTCTTCAAGCTCAGCGCGACTACTTCGGCGCTCACACGTACGAGCTGCTCGAGAACCCCGGCACCTTCGTGCATACCAACTGGACGGGAACCGGTGGACGTGTCACCTCGAATGCATACCAAGCTTAGAGTTTTTATTATATAATTACAATGCCACTGGTAAATTGATTAAACAACTTTTCCACTCTGGTCAGATCATCGGCTATCACAGGACTGTCGTCTTTAGCGAGGCAACTTCAAATTATGTACAACCAATAAATAATAAATTACCACAGCGTACCCGTACGCATAAAACTATCCTTTCTTCGGCTTCTTCTTCTCTGGCATGATAGCCTAAAGAAGCATTCATTAGTACCAGATTTGAGACCCCAAACACTACCGTTCCTAACACAATTCGCTTCTTCTGCTCCTCGTCAATCGGCTCCACATTGGACAACTCAGAACCAGACGCCTTGTTTCTCAAGAACTTCTGCTTCATGAACTGCTGGAGGAGAACCCGCCGGCAACGCTGCTTAACCGCAAGCGCCAGGTCCAACCACGTCCAGTTGCGGTAGTGGTATTCACAAAGGGGGAAAACCATTTGGAACCTGTCGACGTCCTCGATATTCTTCTCCTTGCTGCCCTTGTAAGACACGATGAAAGGGACTTCGGGAATCTTGATGTAGACGAACATGATGTTCTTTTCGGCCCTTTCGCGCATTTTGTCGATGTCACTGACCATCGCCAGTGGAACAACTTTGGCGGGGAGCTGTTCGCCTGATTTCCTGAAGGAGCCATTGACTGCCCCTCGGAACCTTCTTGCAAGGGATATGGAACTGCTGGTCTAAACGGGCAAGGATAGCGACGTAAGAATAGACATAATTGACCACAGACACTGGGAGACAAGAAATCGTCTACAAAGTGAGACCTACCTGACTGGTTACATCGTCCGGAGCACCGTCCACCATCGGCGAATCTTTGGAAGATTCGTGAACGTTTTTTCCAGGGAAGAAGAACGACATCATCTTGTCGAAGAACTTATAGGTAATCTGGGCATTCATCGGCACGACGTTCACTTCAAAGTGTTCCTTGACGCTGATTCCTCCCACTGGGGCCAAATCTCTACAGATCACTCGGATCGACGGCTGCTTCTTCATACTTTCCTCTGGTTGTGGAAGACGCGCAAGGGTTTCCTAAATACATAAAGGGTGCTTCGAGTAATTTCATAGGCTCAATACCAAGTAGTTCGCGTCAGGGAGTCGATTAATGACCTTCACGGTCCCTATCTCCAGTAGGTGATCTCCGGAGTTGTTGATCCTCGCAGTCCTCGTGTACAAGAAGTCACGGATTTGCATCTCCGAGAGGATGATCTGACCGTCCACTTCTGTGAGCTTCCATGCGCAATCCTCGAAGCACACTTCGAAACGTCGCGCGACTACTTGAAACTCTTCTTCGTTAGAGTGCTGCTGGCGTTCCTCTAGAAGATGCTCCACCTCCTTCTCCTTGTAGCAACTGATCGTCATCGCAAGGTCGTCGATCATCTGGTACTGCTGGTTCTTCAGAGCTAGGATTTCCCTTCTAAGCTCGTCGTTTTCGGTGCGAAGGAGTTCGCTTTCCGGAGCCTCATCGAAGATCTTCTGCTGGAAGAAGAGCTCCCTCTCGGCAGCCCGTGTCCTCGCGACAATGCTTCTCAGGCCACTCTGGAGACTCTCGATCTCCGACCTCACCACATCCAGCGTCTGCTCCGCGTATTTGAACCACACAGCCGTCCGCTTCTTCTCCGACTCTTTCTTTTTCGGATCGACGAACAGCACCAGGTTGTTGACGATGTCCAGGATCATCTGGTACTGCTCCGGGTTTGTGCTCACCTCTAGCATGTTGTGCTTCAGCGTGAAGCAGTCGACGTTCTCCACGACTCCTCCCCACTCCACGCCCTGGGGCTGCGACTTCTGTCGATCCGCAGGCGGCCAATTGCGAAGGTGATTCTCCGAGGCCTCCAGGTCCAACTCTATGGAATCGTTGAAGTAGCAGAAGAACAGTTGGCAGCTGCAACGAGAAACGACCCTCTGAAGTGGTGGGCCTCCACCGGAGACGATTCCTCCCACGGCTTCTCCAATGCTCAAGTAGGAGTCGAGATTCGCGTCAATGTGGTCGTTGGCGGAGTTGTCTTCCGCTGACGAAACCTTCTCGTCGATGACCGACCGAGGCAGCCACTTCACCTTCCTTCGGTGTTCCGGGCCGTCCTCTTTGGAGGACGGGATCTGGTGGACGGAGTACTGTGGCGCGAAGTACTGCATTCCAGAAAGCGCCGCCGACCAGGATTTCTTCGCCAGAAGCTGGGCATGGCGCCACACAGGCTGATGGATAAGCTGCTTCACACTAGCCCGGGCCGCTGTCAGCAGGACGAATCCGTCGCGGTCATAGCCTTTCAGAATCGCTTGACAGTTCAGCAAATCGACTAAAACGGTCCAGTAAGATTACGGTAGCTACAAAGGGTGACAGACTTTGCCACCTGTGGGCGATCACGTCCTTCTTATCACACAGAGTAACGCCATGAAGATTCTCCGACGGTGGCTCCACGGTTTCTTCACTGTAGGCAACCAGTTTCGTTCCCGCTTCGTCGACCAACTTGGCCAGGATTCCTTCGGCGTCGAAGCTACACGACTGGTTCACAGAGTTCAGGGTTTCCGCTCGCACTCTAACAAAGAAAAACAATATTCACTCTTCTCCACGTTTAGCTTACCTAGCCGGACTCCGTTCCACTTCACTAGTCGTAGATCCACCGTACCCTCTGGTGCTCTTGGGTTCATAGTCCTGCTTATTCTGTCGTGCTAGAAGCGTCTCCAAATTCAGATTTCGCAGTGCGTTCGTGCTCAGAATCTTCTTAAGCACATGTGCCTTTTGAACACCGTCGGCTATGGCGAGGCACGTGTCCCGGTTCTGAACGGTCCACGAGGCTCGTAGATCGTGTACGGTAAGAAGGTGATTCGGGGTCAGCTGCTGGTCCTCGGGCTTCAAGTTGGGCTTCCGCTGAGGGCTTTGTTCGTGAACGTAGCTCAGTCGCTCCAGGCCGACGAAGAAAGTGTCCGCGTCGTCGTTCCAGGAGGCGGTCGGCTGTGCGGCATCCCCGAAGAGGTGGATCTGGCAGTTGTCCATCTGTACTGACACATGGGACACTTTCCAAGAAGTAGTGGGCCGCCTTTGGATGTTGTCGCCCTTCGTGTCATGTGGAATGATGTGGAGCTGTAGAGAGGAAGTGAGATTCATGGAATTGCTGATCAGTCGGAAGCCATGGGATGAGGAGAAGGACATCCAGTAGGAGATGTAGAACTTCGGGAGCGAAATGTTTATCTGCACATGCCTGAAAGCATTTATAAGCTGTGGCTTCCCTTCTCGTAACTTACTTGTAATGTCTGCTCATTTGGCTCTTCTTTATACGGTCAGTTCCGAACAGCGCGCCTCGTTTGATCGGTCGATTCTGGATAGTTAAGGTGTTCTGGAAGATGTGAATCAGAAAGGAACTACGAAAGAGTAATGGAACCTTTAGGTAGTCCAACCATTTGAGGGTATTCGAGTAGAGCAAGATCTGCGGAATCTCATCCAGTTTCTTCGCCTCGAAATTCAAAGTGACATTTACGTAGGAAGACCGGAAGGCTCTGTAGGAGTCGTGGGTCTCGTTGGCAGAATACTCTGGCAGCTTGTCAGGGGCGCACGGGTACACGCTGTAGTGGTCGTGCTGCTTCGCCATGCAGATCCACTCGAGCTGGAGAGTACATTTGAAGCCGGGAAGATGGAGCAGACGGCTGTCGTCGTACTTCGAGGCCGTTCTCACGTAGGTGTTGACGTCCGTCGTGATCCGAAAGACCCCTAAAGCAAATGGTAAACTGAAACTTCTGAGACAAAGATACCTGTAGTCCAATCAAATCCAAAATTCTCCCATGAGATCTCGACCAACTCAGTGCTATTGTAGGGATCAGGAGAAGCCAGCATCGACGTCACGAGCTTCTTGCAAATCATGGAGAACCTTCCGTGAAGAAGCATGCGGATCTTGTCCCAGAACGGCAGTATGGGGGAAGGATCCCGAGAAGGCGCATTCACAAGGTTCCAACAAAGTGAGATCATCGTAAGGCACGGTTCCCAGCAAGGGCCATAGGTGGCACTGAACTCCGTCATCTCACAGCCGAGATCGTAGAAAAACTTCAAGGGACACATGTTCCGCTCCACGTGGTAAGTGCCCCACGGCTCCGGCAGTTCAACATAAGCATCCCTCAAAGAGCGGTTTCCTTCTGGTAAATGCTCCGCACCGACCAGATGGCCCCAGAAGTAGGCATCCACAAACTGGGTATACGGTAGCGGATAGTCTCGGAAATGCATCCTCGACTCGCCCATGTTCAGCTCGAAGCATCGGGCCCAGAGAGTGGAGAAGCGGAGAGGATTCGGAGGCGGCGACTCAGGGTTGAATTCTCTCATGAGACGCACGACGTTCCTTTCTCCGTGGAGCGTAGAGTCCGCAAAGGCGCGGAACTCCACGTCCCTCACGTCCCACACGAAGAGCTGGGATCGAGTGGCCCTTAGTTGCCGGGCTCTCTCCACGTAGATCTTCGCGTTTCGCAGCTTCAGTGCTTCGAACAGCTCGGCCTCCTTGGCAGCGGTGACGTAGAAGTTTCTCTGGGCGTAATCCTGCAGCTTCTTCTCGAGCATCTCCCTCCGACGCTCGCACTCGTATACCTCATCCACCATGAGCTCGTAGTTCGTCTGAAGCTGGACTTCGAAGGGATCGTCGTCCATCTGCACCGTGAACAGCTTGAAGGCGATGTGGAGATCACATGGAAGCGGAGAATCGGCCGTGAAGGGTTGTCGTTGCTTGCCGTGGACGATCTTCATGAACTTCACTGAATTTATGACTTCCTCGTAGGCGTCCGCGAAGTTGTAACCGTAGGGAAAGTGGAACTTGAGGGAATCGGCTGTCCAGGACCACACCTTATTGGTGCGAAGTCGGAGCTGCTTGAACTCCCGTCGATTCATGTCCATGGCGACGTCCATCTGAAGTCTTCTGATGAGCGGGTCTTCCGCTTCGACGATCGCATGGCCGTCTACGCGAATCGTCAAGTGCTGTGAGTTCACACTGAAGGAGTTATCCGTCACCGTCTTCTGGATGTAGATGGAAGGGACTTGGAATTGTAGAAGATGATCCTTGGGAAGACGGAATCCGACTTCGACAGGATGATCGGATACGACATTGAGGACGAGGGGACGTGGTGACTGCCTTGGAGAGCCGCTGGATCTACGTTTCTTAACGACGCTAAACACAGCATGGGACGTAGTCGAGTAAACTATTCTTACCTGGGAACAATCGACTTAAGTTCGGCCAATCTAGCTTTGGTGGCAGTGATCGCCTCGAATAAAATTACATATCCGAGGGGAGACCAAGTCAGACGCAAATTTGAATCGACGTGGACGAAAAGCTCTCGGCGTTGCTCAATCTGGACGTTTCGGATCAGGAATCTAACACACTCTCCATCAGACACCAACGCTGCGAAGTTCTCGCAAGCTTTCGCTGGATTCCTCGTGCAGCCGGTGGTGCTTCCGAGCAGTCCTTCGTCCAACCTGACGGCATCGAACCAGACAAGAAGCTGTCCGTGAGACGGAGACTCTATCCTGAGACATTCGATGGAAATCACGAAGAAGCCAGCTTTCTTTGCGATCAAGTAAATATCGAGACTGGAAAACAGAGTCTAGTAGACGTCAAACTACGGTAGTTCTGTCCCAGGCTTCCTAGATCACAGACTCAGAACTCACTTTCGAATGCTAACTTGGATAACAAGTGCTTCGGCCTCTTCAGCAGGGGAATCGACGGCTTCTTCTTCCTCCTCTGGAGTTTCATCTTCTGTTTCAGTTTCATCGGGTTTCTCTGGCACAAAGGACCGGACGAGATCACAAAGCTGAAAACGTCCACTAAACATCATCGCCAACACCGTGCTCCATACCTCCTTCAGCAGCCCGTCGTCCCACTCCAGCTGGATTTCATCAATCTGGACCTGCAGTTTCTTCGTGGCGCCATCGATCGTAAACTGTGCCAATCCAGCTCCAATGGTCACCACCGCTCCCCAGAAATGCACATCCGAAGATTCGTCGTTCTTCGGCACCTCTCGACGTCGCAAACTCAAAGTTTCGACGCCAAGTTCGAAGACTCGGAGGCCGTCCGGCTTCGAGTAGTTGATGGTGATGAGTTCCGTGTCGAACACGAGATTGGCGTAGCCGTCGCCATTGGAGCCATTCAGATCGCAGCGGAAGCCAGTGACGTCGATGGAGATGGCTGCGAATTCGACGAAAGTAGAAGCAGCCGAGCGGAGCTGGACGGAAGAAAGACGGATCTCCGCGATTTCGACATCAAACTTGTTGTTCAGCCGGATTCGGATGTTCCTGAGGTACCACAAACCGACCGACTTGACCTTCACGTCGACGTCGAGACCCGTCTTCATGGAAAGAACCCGAGAAAGGACCAATTCCGCGCATCTGAAGCAGGTTAGATGAGCAATTCAAGCAATAAGAAGAATATGACCTTGCCAACAATAAGAAGAGCAATGGGATGGCGGCAAGGAGAGCAAAGATGATCTGGAACATGCCCACATCGGCGCCTGGCGGATCAACCTGAAAGCAAGAAGAAGATGGGGTCGAATCAGCTGATGAATCACGGAAACGCCGCGGGGAGCTCCGATTACCGAGGACACATGACGCTTGGTATACCGTAACATGGTGATCAATATTCAGGAAACATGGATGCGTCTTCCGTCACATTTCTCAACTCCTTTCTGGGACGTTTTGGCTAAATCGCCAACGAGGGTGAGGCGTCCGCGGAGACGAACGGGATGACGTCATTGATGTTTACTTTAGGGTGTTTATCTGACATGGCGAATGAGCCGACATTTACAGTAACTCTAAAAATAAAGGAAAAAAAGTCGAACGCGAAAACACAAACCTCAACAGATCGAGGCTATAATCGCCCGGCCCTTCCCAAATGCATTACAAGGAAAAAGGCTCATACCGCCCTAGAAGTGCTACACCCTCAGCATACTCCAGTAGGCCCTTGAAGCCTGAGGCAGACTACCAATGAAACTGACAAACTCCGACATATCACTTTACCAAACAAGATACAGTACATATACACAAAAACGGAGCACTAGCAGTCGAGGAAGTCGGCGATGACCATTAGCGGAATCTTGTAGGCGGCGGGGACTTCGTAGTCCGGTGGAGGTTTGTTGACGTCTCGAAGAAATTCGTACTTATAGTTTAAGTAGTCGCGGACGTGGATCAGGAGATCACACCTGAACATGGGAAGAATAACTGAACACAAACGAGAAAAAACGTACGGAAAACGTAAGTAGAGCTGGGTAACTTCGCGGTCGGGTTCGTCGCGAGTGCAGAATCCTTGGTAGGTTCTTCCATAGAGCATGCACTTTAAGGTGGGCGAGAGCTCCGCGGCGCATCGTCTGAGTTCGACGCGTCCGTCAACGCCGACCATATGGATCATTCCCTCTTCAGCGGAATCCGGGAGGGATTCGGGAAAAAACAGCTCGCCACCAGGCATACCGGCGCCTGAAGTAAACTTAATATTAAGGTGTGGAGCATCGCGGAGACATCGTGTAACATCTGAGGCGCGAAGACAATGTAGAGGAACATGGCGGAAAGACAAGAAGTGCACGGAGCAAAGACGCGGAATGGGCGGTGAAACCGCCACTCCCTCGGGCCTTCAGTCTACAGTATCCACAAATTAAATCTTCAAAAGTTGGGAGAGTCGGTTTCACAACGATTGAATTATGAGGCAGGTTGTTCCCCCAACTCCGCAGTCCTTCGGAATCGTCGCTAATTCTGGTCGTCGGTACTTGTCTTGGGATGGTCGCAGTCGTAGGTGGTTAGAATCGACATAAAGTGCGGTTGGGGTTTCTTGGCGGCCCCACCAAAAGTCAGCTTCACTGATCAAATCTTCCGATTACCGAGTTCGATTTTGAGAAACTTTTCTACGCGTCCATCATTATGATCCAGTGTTCAACTTCTGATGTTTGCAGCGGCCACCTCGCATTAATGGATATTCACGACGAAACCCCTATCCCGTCACAGGAAAACGGAATGAGGCATTGCAAAACCAAGGAAGGTAGACGGGTGTTGAACTTAGGTAAGGGATGCAGAGAAGTGCGGGGTTGGAATCATGATATCGTTTAGCTGCAAAGAAGGGAGTCGCCGGAACAGCCGATGTGCGAAAGAAGCATGCCGAGCTGTTATCGAATCCGGCTTATGTGAAGCTTGTCAACGAGTCTCACTGTGAGCTATATCACCATTATGATCTTGATCTATTCATTGCAGATGTATTTACAAGCCTTCATGGAGCTGCTAATACCTCTTTGGGAAGGAACGACGCCGAATATTTAAGCAGGTATTGTCTTCTTTCAAGCTATTCAAAGGCATGAAAATGACCTTGTGGAGGGGATGGGGGATCACCGGAATGTTGAAACGCATCTGAAGGAAACGGAAGTCGTGTGTTTATGTAGGAACGCCCTGAGGCCTCTGAAAAAGCAGTGGTTTCCTGGAGCTCGAGATAACACTGAATGCAGAAGGTCGAACGATGTAATACTGAAACACGGGGTCGAAAAGATAGGTCGCTGGAAGTTCCCTATTGATGATTAGTGGGATTTACATTACTGGAATATCGGAAGTCCCTTTTGGCGTTTTGCGGCGTGCTAACGTCGGGAAACCGATCTGCCGCATCTTGCCCGTGTTACCAGTAAGGCCTCCTTAATTAATGGCCAAATTACTGGCCATGTATGTAATCCTCTCATGACCTTCAGGTTGGATCAAGCAAGCCGGGAATATCGGGCAATCCTACGTTCGGCAATTGTGACCGTAACACATTCTTCTGCTGAACGTGATCGTGAGCTTCTGCTCTGTCTGCGTGGACGCGAAATGCTCTGGGGATTGATCGAACTTGTCGCATTCTGTGATCACGATGAAGGTTTACCGGCATTTGCCACTGTCTCAGGTTTTACTTTCTTGTTATAGAAATAGCCTTTCATTTATCGAAATGGGCACGAATGATGCTTTCGAGTGAAGCATCTGATGTTTACGCCCAAGTGATCACTTCGGATGCAGGAAGCCGATCATCGGAAAGGAACGCGCTGTACTGGAATGGGGTAAGAGCTAATTACATTTGACTCCTGCTGACTCACTTTCATAGGTACTTTTACAAGTTTTGTCGTGCAACTTTGGCACTGCAACGACAATGTTGCATTCACATACTGACGCGCAAGCTGATCAAGCAGTGGGCAAAATGGTTATCATCCTGGAACGCATCAACCGCCTCTTTACTGAGGGCTACTCATGTGTCCAATTTGTGAAGATACAAGAGGTTGGTTGTGTTATATATTCCACCGCATTTCTACTTATGGCTACTTGCTTGCAGACATTGCGCAACCTCTTGAAGGAACGATATTTCGCTGAAAACCGTAACGTTGAATTCATTGCGCGTCTTCTTAGCGGCGAATCCAAGGCCTTTGCGGATGTCTGCGGTGGGTTAATCGACTACTGGTGTGAAATCGTGCCATTGTTTACAATCACTCAAGTGCCTAACGCCATGTTGAGCGATTTAAGTTCCTGTGCACACGTATGTTTTATTGCCACACGTATATTCAATGTATACTCAACTTGCTTTAGACCTGCTTTGAATTCAATGCTTCTAAGAATAATCGCCAATTGGATCTAACCTTTAAGGCGGCGATGTCCGGCAATGTTCAGGAAGCCCTGCTCTTGGCTGCGAGCTGCTTCGGAGATTGGTGGTTTTCTGCACATTTGAGTGACTTAATCTTCCTGGTTGGATTTGAGTACCTGGTTTCTTTATCTTATAATACCATTTAGGCCAAGCCTGTGGTTCTATTCGAAGATGATGCGAATTTAAGGGATGTCTTCCTTTTGGAATATTCTTATGTTTTGCTAGGAGACGAACAATTATGGCGTTCTGGAGTAGACTACTTAACCGATGTCTGCAGCGGATTCGACTTATTGGAAGAATTTATTTTGCAAGATCCCATACATAACATCGAAAAGGGTGTTGAACTTATAAGTATCTGCAACAAATGGGACTTACAAGAAGGACGTCGGTCGGTGACAAGAAAGCTGGCAGAGATGTAAGTCTATTTCACATTTCGATTACCTTGTATGTCTTTTTAGTTGTCTTAACAAGGCTGACCTTGCAAATGCCCTGGTTTGGGCTCACAGGAATGGCGATAATTTCCTGATTTCGGAAGTCGTCAGTAAAATTTTAAGAAAGACGCCGGAAGACATCATGACCATAGGCAATTATGTTAAAGTTACACAAGAACTGCCTTTCTCCTCACCGGAACTGGTTTTTCTCAACGAGTATTACGAGGTGCGCACTTATTCCCTTAACTGTCCTATTTATTAACTCCTTTCAGTACCTGCTTCTGGCGCAAAAATCTAAGACAAATGACTCATTGGAAAGATTGACTAGCATGTTCCAAAAGAGACTTGTCCCGACCTTTATGTACGTACCGCTCCTTGAGTGCCTGATTAAGTGCATTGAGGAACGCGACGCACAGGTAATTCGCCTACGACGGGAGCGTATTAATAACAAGTTGGATTGTAGCTCAACAAATTTGCGCAGCCAATAGTTGAGTGCGTTCAAATGATAAAGATTGAAATAGCGCGCAGACACTACACACTGGAGCGATGCAACGAGGTGGAGAAGAAACTTAAGATTCTCAACAACGCTTTGGCTGGGCCCCTGCTCCACAAGAATTTATTCAACAAGAAGTCGTAATCACTGCGCTGGTCAAGTTTTGTTGCTTACTGTGTAATTTGTATTTGCAGAGAATAAATTCGTATTCGTCAAAGTCGTGGGGTGGAACGTACTTTTTATTTGACATTCCCAACTCAAAAGGTATTTACGTTTTAAGCATCGGTGGATGGTCATTTCTTCTCGGGGACGGCCTTCTCCCAGTCATACGGGAATTCCTAAACGATGATCATGCCTAGGAGGATGAAACAGAAGGACCCACATCAACGTGCATCGTCAACATGCAGTTCCTCAGAAGTCCATAGATCTCACTGTATCGCGGCCGATCGTAGAACTTCAGCTTGTCGACCAGCTTCATGATGTCCAGGAATTCAAGCGGGAGGCCGCCAAGGAGCTGCCTAAGCTCGAGTCCGTGACGACTGGCCATCTGACACTCATAGATGTCCTTCGGGTCCTGAAAGCCACAACTGTTGGAGGAATGGAAAGCTTTCTTACTCTGCAATTGCCCCACGGCAAGAAGCCCTTCACTATCTCGACAGTCATGTAGAACCAGGACTCTATGTCGTCCGCGCGCGAGAGCTCACGATCTAGATACGCGCTCCTTGGTGCATATCTGGGGTTCCCATGGAACGGACTGGGCTTGTCGCGCGGCTTCTTCAAATCTCCGTTGTCGAAGACGTACTTTCGTGCGAAACCGAAGTCCAGCATGTAGATCTTGCGCTCTTCCTTGAGCTCAGCACGACCAATGGCAAAGTTCGAGGGGCTCACGTCACGATGGATGTAGCCGATGCTGTGTAGGTCCTCAAGCGCTTCCAGGCACTGGATGGCCACGCTGATACCGCAACCGAAAGAGAATTTCCCGGTGGTGTACTCTTTGCGGAGCTGCTACAAGGGATGGGGATGAATCCAAGCTACAAAAGGGTTCTCACCAAGAGGGACGGTCCACAGAGGGTCATCACGCAGAAGTTGATGCCATCGTGCTGTCCCTTGTCGTGGATGGTCGTGAAGTGGCGACCACCACCACGTTTCCTCAGAAACGTAAGCACGTACACCTCCATTCGCAGCACGGGAACGGTTTCATCACATTTTTCGAGCTTAAAGAGTACATTTCCTTAAGGTTGGAGTATAAGAACTCACCTTCATGGCGTAGGTGCCCGTTTCATCAGATACTTGATAGACGCAGCCAAACTCCGCGTCGGGGTCGATGCGATCTTCCACGAGGAATCGGCCGATCCTGTCGCCCTAAACTGGGAAAAGCCCTTCTAAGCACATAGGGCCTCACTCACCTTATAGAACTTCGGCAACTGCTCGGCCAAGTCGGCGTTCCGCATCCGAGAAGGCATCTCATTTGGGAGCGGCTCTAGCGCCGTAAAATTCCCTGAAACATCCAGGATCATCTGGAACAACAGATGCACTTACGTTCGCACTTGGACTGTTTATCGTCTTTCTTCTTGTCTTCCACATGCTCTTGGCTTTTCTTCTCCTTCCTTGAGTCGCCGTGCTTCTCCTTCTTTGACTTTTTCACGCGTTTCTCTGATTTTTCTTTGGTCATCTTGACCCATCCACCCGACCACTCTGTCCAATTACTCGAAGCGGTCTGTGCGACGTGCAACGAGTCTACGACGCTTGGGTTCTGAGCTGTCTAGACTTGAGACACATGCCGTTGCAGGCTTTTGCAAGTCAAACCTCTTCTTTGAATTTGGCGTGGGCCTAGCCGGACAGAGTTTTCCGATGGAGGCAGCTCAAAAGACTCCCGTTGAAGTCGTTCAATCACAGAAGGGTACGGTACTTTGCCAAGGTTGTACTTTCATGCGGTGTTTCAGAAAGCTCTGACTGGGAGCTGTCAGAGAAGAAGTTAAAAGCTTCAGGGAAGGATCAAGGACTTCAGGCCAGTAACAGGCTGGTGAGTACTGATAGCGTTTTACTTTCTGTAGAACCGAATAAGGCTGTTCCTTAATCCAATCCATTTTAGCCGTCTACAGAACCCAGTCCCCCAAAGTGCGCAACCAGGAACCGCCTCCAAAGCGTGGCAGACATAAAGGTGCGGGTGAAGCCGAATCTCGTGTGGGTGCTCGACGACAAGGAGATCACCTCTACACATCGATTCTTCAACGGAGAAGACTTTCCCGTTGTCTTTCGAGTGCTGACCACGTCCCCGGATATATTCCGGGTAAGCCCTGCGCAGGCGATCGTCGAGGGAAAGACTTTCGTGGACATAAAGGTGTTGTGCATACTGTAGGCGCCCCTGAAGCACTCTTGTTTCAGATTGTGAGGAAGGCAGCTCCGATAAAGAGCTCTCGCTTCGACATCCAGATTCTGCACTACGACGACACACAGCTACCGCGTAAAGACGGACACCTTGCTCTCGGAGAGAACCATCGCATCAATTGGTTCTTTCGCTCAAGCAGCACACACAATGTAGTGAACATAAGGTTGGTATCCATCTTCCAGTAGGTACTGTAGCTACTTATGTCTAGGTATAGACAAAGACCTCCGTGGTACAATGTCTTCACTGACATGCCCAGCGACTTCCCGATCTCCCAGGAGCTCTCCGCGGTCTGTGCTCAAGTGATCCCTAATTGGCAGTCTAATGGACGGATAACGGTGGAAGCACTGGCGATCCTTCTTGACGCAATCGAAGCTCCCGGTGGACAGTAACGTTAAGATTCGTTCATTGCCGGAGATAAACAAATCAATCGTTTCTTGGTGGTCTACGATATGCAGAACAGAGAACCGCGTTGAAGAGCCTCGACTCCCTTGTAACCACCCATACCTTACCACGTTATAGTTCTTCTCATCGCGTTGGAGCCAAGTTCACCTCGTGGTCGACGATGCGGATTTTCAGAGCCATCTAGCGTTAGCCCTGTCTCGGCTCGTAAGGGGTTTGACACTCTTTTTTTCAAATCGAGCATTTGCAAATCATGACCACACAAGGGTGGTCGGTCCCTTCTTCCACGTACGGCTGGTGGTTACCGATCCTCTCGATCTCCTCTGTCATAACGGCGATCGTAGCCGCGGCCATCGTCTCCTACATCATTTTCTTCACTCCTTGGGCTCTTCTGCGGACAAAGCGGAAAAGGGTACCAAGCCAGGTGAGATTTGCACCTTCATCCTCTAACTTTAGCATGAGATACAGATAAACAAGGCTCCGACAACACCGTTCAGTCAGAACTCCTTGTGGAGAAACAACGGTGCCATGACCGAAATGACCAATTTTGTGCCCCTTGAAGTGTTACTGAAGGCTGCAAAGTGAGTCCTTCTCGGAAATCCTACCTTCAGGTCTAAAATTTCAGAAAAGCTCAAGAAGACTCGAAGCCGAAGCCCCATCTGGACGGACTGTTGAAGAAGCAAACCACGGAAGGGAAGGAATCGACCAAATTGAGGTATTACCTAGGAGATACTGTAAAAGAAGTCGACTTCTCAGAATACGTATCGAAGCTCTTTTGAAAAAAAAATAAAATAAATGCGAACCATTATAACACCCTATGTGCACGCTCCTGGGCTTTCGATGCCTCTCTGTTGGTCGTTTCCGCCGGTCCCCAGTAGGAGTCGCACGTGAGAACGGTCCACAGCGGCTGGCCCTTCTTCTTCGCCCTCCAGAGCTTCTTCGCGAGTACAAACGGAATCCACCTAAGAATGTCTATGATTTAAGCGAGCCAAAGGAACTCACATGACGATGGTCGCGCTGACCACCAAGCCCCAGTACTGCAGATACAGAGGAAAGAGATAGCCGGCAGTGATTGTTCTCATTTCGGCGGATTTGTTGAACATCCCTATGATCCTGCATGTCAACGCAGTCTGAAAGCTCCGGTTTAATTGCGCGCCGAATTGCGGAGACTTATCGACATCTCAGGTTGACCTTTGAAGGTCAACCGGTTACTTTGCTCCACACACTCACCAACATGAACATTGGAGTGAGGAATAGCCAGTTGGCGCACCAGAAAGCGTAGATCCGTCGTTTTCCACCGCCCATCATCGTCTGAATGTTACTAAAACGAAACAATGAAGAAGCCAAGTCACAATGACAGCAGTACCTAGCAAATCGTCTGAACCCGTAGATGTAGATTATCGCGATAACCTCAAAGACACAGATAAACAAGAGTGAGAAATTGGCGAAGATATCGAAGATCATGATCACGAAGATCCCGGAAGGAAGCACGGAGAACACTGCGCACACAAATCCATAGAGGAAGAGCTTCAATATAAGGTAGAAGTGGCCAGGATCGTATCGGTGAATGCCGGTCACATCGAGCAGGCTGGTCACCAGGACGTCCACGGAAGTGACCTAGAGCGATGTATGTACTTCGTTAGAGTAAGAAATCTTACCAAGCTCTGCAAGCCAAGGAAGAAAGCGGTGAAGTAGAATATGGCCATTTGGAACCATCCTAGAGTTTCCCTCGAGACGAGTTCTGGAAAAGCAGTGAACGCTAGGCTTTCACCTTGAACCATGAGCTGCTTGAACGCATGTGCAGGAGCACTGTCGGGGTACATGAGTCCTGAAATATGACTAAAGGGACAACTGCGCTAGCGTAAACGTACGTCCAAGTTCGCCCAGGAAGCCGAAGAAGGCAATGCCGGAAATAAGACTGACTGCAAAGTCGAGCGAAGAAATCAAGAAGACGTCTCTCATGACGTTATTGTTGAACTTGTTATGCATGGCGATCTTAATCAGGCCACCGTCTCCAACGCTTAAGGAGAAGAGCACCAAAATCACGGCGTCCGACCAGGCCCCGAAGTTGAGGATCTTCTCGAAGTCGGGCGTCAAGAAGAAGCTGATACCAACGAGGGAGTTTTCATACGTGAAGCCTAAAGTATTTTAGAGTTGCAGGGAACCATCACAAGTGTCGTCAGTCGATCGAGCTAAACCCTGGTTCCATATCTACTCAAAATATCGACTCACTTTTGATGAAAATGAAAAGTATACTCAGAAGCGGCGCGATGGACAGAGCGTAGGACGCCTTTCCGAGTCCCCGAACTCCGGACGTAGAAAGAGCCGCGGTGACTATCCACACAACGAGTAAACATACAAAACCGCCTATATTTGGAGGCTCCATATCCTCTATGATCGAAGCTGGCTGCAAAGACAAGTAGTATATCAAAGAAGCACCGCAACAATCCTTACCTTGAAGATGTGCCTCATGATATACTCAGTATAAGGAGGCACTCTCGGCCTCCCCATGTACATCCCGTCGACGAAACTGCGACAATCCAGAGACAGATGCGTCCTGTCGACATCCATGACGGCTTTCGAGAAGTTACTCGTGTCTGTGAGGTTGAAAAGCTGGGATTGACAGTTTTCTGACGTGGACAAATCGAAGCAGCTCTGGGAGGCGCGGGAGAAGTCGCAGGATTTCCACGGAAGCTCCCAGAAAGAGCCTAAAAGAGACATGAGTGGAAATCATTGTAACATCTTACCTCCTAGCGCAAAGATTGCGACGTAGAGAGCGTTGGCGAGGATCCCACTGAAGAAGAGCGACCGATACAGCACAACGGTAAACATGGCCGGCGCGATCCCAGAAAGTCCATTACAGAGCCGGTCGAAGATCATGTAGGGACTCATGGACGTGTACTGGCCCAACGTCATCTCGATGTACATCATCGGAATGCCCACGATCAAGTAGGCCGCGCCATAGGGCACTAAGAACGCGGTCCCTCCATAGCGGGCGCACATGAACGGGAAGAACCAGACGTTTCCGATGCCGATGACGTAGCTGGAAGCCGCGGCCAGTCCCTCGAACGCGTTGGGCCAGCGTTCCTTCTGCACACGGAGCTCGTAGGACCGCTGCTGCTCCTGGAGTTCCTCCGACGTGTGCGCCGTCTCCTCCACGCCACTCGACTCTGGGGAGTCGTAGAGCGCTTGCTTCTCGCTCGGCTGGCGGAAGAGCTTTGCGTCTTCGACATCGGTAGACTCGTCTTCCAGTACGGTATTGACCTGCGTTCTCTGAAGAGAGGAGGAACATTAGGCCATACAAACATAAATCTCCTTAAATCTAGCCAGCTTTGCAAAACTTCACGAGAGGATAAAGCTAAAAGGAAACGAACATCCGAAGTCGACACTTGATGTCAGGGAAGTGGTCCTAGCACGAATTACTACAGGCGAAGCTCAAAAAATGAGAGCAAAAATGAAAATAGAAATGGTGGGTAAGACTCCGAGAAGTCAACCAATGCAGACCAAAATGGTAAAAAAAAGAAAGAGGCAACAAACACAAAACAACCGTAATACTCACTCGTTTCTTCCGAATCCGAGACGTAGCTCCCATTTGAAGTTACCAACCAGGGCTGAAATCACAAACTGAAATGATGCTGTGCTCCGCTGCAAGGAGCATACTGGTCTAGACAGTCTCGTAGACTGACTGAGTCACTTCAGAGTCATCGGGATTTGCATAGTGGTCTATAGTGGTCTAGACAGTCTTGCAGAGTCTTACTGTCTGGGAACTTCTTCACTTTAGAACTGACACCAAGCAGAAAGGATAAGGAGGCTAAAGAGTTGATGTGATCTGAGGAGAGATTTCGTCACGGTCCACTGACTTGTCGAACATTTGTCGAACATGACAGAAAATGATGCTACTAGTATGCCAATGGTCTTCGCCGATCTCTGAGCGCACCTAGGAGTTTAGGGAATGTTGCGAAACAGAGTGCAACATGTCCAGATGTTTGATTTTTAGTGAAAACCATTCATATTTGGTGTTTATAGAAATTAGGCAAATCCTGTACATGCTTTGGGGGAAGATCTACTTGGGAATGTCTCCTCGACCGGTAAACCAAGTGGATGCAGGAAAGTTCCCGGAGCCATCAACTAGATCCTTCTCCATTACCATAATCCGCCCATCATCGAAAGTTTGTTTTTCACCACAAAGATCAAGTATGTTCCGCGCCTCCACGCCCCTCTCATTTGCATCGCGTTCATATGGAACCGCGTTGGTCCCGCCGGCTCATCAGATCCCGTCTCCCCGCTGCGATCTGCTCAGAATGGCGTGTGGCGGCTCTCCCACCTTCTGCGACAAAACGCGCTTCTTCATCATGCTTGTCACGACCGTTTGCCTCTCCTTCATCATGAGCAACACGCTCGCCCTCAACTTCACCATCCTCTGCATGGCCGAACCCGCGGTGCTCCTCGGAAACGGTCGGTTCTTAAGGGGGGAGTTAGTGTACCTGTGGGTAAAAGATGTGGGTAAAACCCGTGGAACACTGGTGAATCTATCGTTTCGAGAAGCAACACTTAAGAACGCAGCCGTTCCGCTGCTCGAGCGGAAAAAATCAGAATAAACTTTCGAAAAGAGAGGTTTTCAAGGTCAACTCAAGCCGAGACATAGGAGATAAGTTCCGTGTTTGACGACCAGAAATCCGCCCTTTATACCGCTTTAAACACCTGTTTACCTCAAAACGCTTTTAAGCTCTTCTTATGTAGGTAGATCAATCAGTTTTTGTCAGGTTCCTGGGAATCGTCAGGTCAAGTATAACGGTCCGCGCGGAAAGTAGCCAGTAGGTGCGAACACCGACTTACTGCAATCGCTCTGTGATCGTCTTTGTGTTAAGATTTGCGGTGTAAAGAGTAGGAAGTGATGTGTTGTGACTTCCAATGCGCGAGCGAGTGCAAAGGGCGCGTTCTTAAGTACAAAGAGAAAGAGGGAATGTGAGAGATCAAGGGAGTGCAAAAAGTGCGAAATGCAGATGAATCTACACGGTCCAAGTAGCTCCTCTTCCCCGTGACAAGTGACACCCTAAGGAGTGTTCGTTACACAGCCCTGTTCTCCTCGTTCGTGCATGGCATCGTTCTCTTTAACATGAAGGGCCCCAGCATGAACAAATGACTGCCTACAAATATGCGCCACTGAGCTCGTCGTCACTCGCTGACAAATCACATAATTTGCATCAAATTGTGACATCAATCGATTTGCTCATGATCAAGGGTACAATCATCAAAGATCCAAAATAATGGAGGTTTCCGCGCCTTTCCTTGAGAATAGAGCTAACTATCACGGTTCGACCTTAATTAGGGATTTTCCGTCAATGGATTAGAACACATGGACTCAAAAACTATGTTTAGCTTAGAACGGGTTCAACTGGAGAGCAAACATACTTCTATGTAGCCTCCATGTCAGGCTTAAAGCTGTAAGCAGTGCACTACAGGCCTATCAAAAGTCGTCCTTCCAGAAACCGTTGTCGAAGCGAAGTACAACTACTCGTCCGTCGAGGTCTCGTGGCTCTTCTCGGCCATCGCCATCGGCAGCATCGTAGGAACCTTCTTCGTAGTCAAATTCACCCCTTCTCTGGGCCTGAGAAACGTCTTTACGATGTTCGGATTTGTCACAGCGACGGCCACGGCGCTGACCCCCTTGGCTGCTGCTTCCGGATATGCGTGGCTGTTTGTCATGAGACTTTGGCAGGTATGTTCGCCATGGTTCGACTCAGATAACCATGTACAGGGCTTCTCCTTCGCCATCGCATTCCCTGTGATGGGAGCCGTCACTTCCCACTGGTCACCACTCACTCAAAGTGGGACATTCCTGACTGTGCTTAACTGTTTTATTCAGGTTAGTATATATATACAGCCTGCAGTGCAGAGATATTCAGTTTGGCCCTCTCTTCACGATGCCAATCTCGGGCTTCTTCTGCACCTCCTCCTTCGGATGGACGGCCGTTTACTACGCGCACGCTCTGTGCACCTACGCCGCTTTCGTCGTGTTCTACTGCTTCTACAGAGACCAACCTTCCCAGCACGGGTAGGGAGGGAAGAGACGAGGCTACTGAGGTGCTTCTAAGCTCCTAGAAGACTCACAGCTAGGTGGAGTACCCAGAGCTACATGGACTGCTTGCAGGTGCGTGAGTGAGGCGGAGTTGGCCGCCATCCGAGAGGGAAAGTCCGAAGGCCACGGCGAGAAGCAGCCTATCCCGTTCCGCGCCATCCTCTCCAGCCTGCCCATCTGGGGAGTGTGGATGTCCTACTTCGGCTGCATGGTCGGCGTGAACCTCTTCATCCAGTTCGGACCTACTTACCTCAACAAAGTCAGTCCGAAGATCTGAGAGTTTCGACTCATCTCCCACAAGTAGGTCCTGAACTACGACCTGCAAAACACGGGCCTCGCCGGCGCCACTCCCTACATCATCAGCGCTGTCCTGAAGGTTCTCGCGGGCCCCGTCAGCGACTACGCCACCTGTGTCAGCCAGAAGACGCGCATCGTCATCTTCACCTTCGTGTCCCAGGGCGTCCCCACGGCCTGCCTCCTCTCCCTCGCCTTCCTCCCCGACGGCG